>VUQG01044845.1:1518-19859 GCA_015106755.1 Etia nguti | reverse complement strand
GGGATAGCTCAGTAGGTAAAGTGTTGGCCCCGTGATCGGAAGGTCGGGGGTTCGAATCCACTGAACGATTACCCTGAGGTACCCCTGAGCAAGGTACCGCCCCCACACATTGCTCCCCGGGCGCTGCACTGGTGGCTGCCCACTGCTTCACTGAGTGAATGGGTTAAATGCAGAGAGGAATTTCCCCACGGGGATCAATAAAGTATACATTATTATTATTATTACTGAAAAATATAAGGCTACTTTTTACTATTTGTTATACCCGGCAATGGGTAGAACACATAAATTGTTTGCTGGATTCATCTATACAATGTTTACATATGTTCTGTGAATAATATGTAATATAAATGACTTTGACATCACTCTCTCTTCCACAGTTAGGGTTTGAGATCAATTGTGGAACTGACAACAAATGTGTTGATAACCTGAAAGTGGATTTCAACTTCACCAGGTGAGGCAGAATTACAAAACTTTGCTTTGCTTTGCTTGTGTTTTTAGTAACTTGTTAGGTTCCATAACTTGTACACTAAAACTTATCCTGAAGTTTGAAACGCATTGATATTTTGGGACAGTTTGATATTTAGTCTGCATCATTTTATCCTATTTTTTATTTTATATATTTCATCATTTTATCCTATCCTATTATAAAAGAGACAAACAACGATCACACACACACACACACACACACACACACACACACCTTCACACACACACACACACAATGGTGGTAGTATGTGATTGAGGAGGAAACAGGAGCAAATATGGAGGTGGGTGAGGAGAGAGGTCGGAGGGTAAAACGTCCGTGAGAGAATCTAGAGGGATGAAGTTACGGAGAGTGTTATGCAGCGTGCAGGGCAGGGAGGAAGACAGGCAGGTGGTATTTCCAGCCAGCAGGACGGAAATCAGTGAAAGGCAGAGAGCAAGGCTGGGTATACTTGTATGCACCGGTTTGGTTTTCCCAGTTAGATGAGAGGGTTGCTTTCCTACTCCACTGGGTTTGAAAACACGTCTTGATTGTCAGTGTACCCAGCTTCCTTGAAGTCCCTATATGGGGTGGTTGAAGATGCCTCTCCTGGGGACTAACCAACTAATGCTGAAGGGTATGCTCCAAGGGATCACACTCTTCAGCCTCCCCAGGAAGGTGGAAATATAGAGCCCATTTATTAGTTGAACTTTGGATCCAGGAAAAACAATGCAGTTGTTCTCATAATCATGGAACACCGGACCAGCCCTTGACCCAAGTGAGGTTCTGTGAAAGTGTAATGGGACTTTGTCCAACCAGTCTACATATGCTTTGGAGAACTCTTGGACAAGGCATTGATGCTCATCCCATGGGGAATCGTATGGGGGTTTGGTTCGGCTGCTACTGTTACAGGCCATTCAGTCCCTGTATAACCATAAGAGTAGTATGCCAGACCGGTTCCTGGTGAGAAGTGAACTCTTGGACCGCATTTTGTCACTAATTTTCTTCACAACATTTATGGCCTCATCAGGCAATGACCTCCAGTGTACACTATGGTGGTTTGCAGCTGAGTGTGAAGCAGATGAAATAAGAATCAACATCAGAAGTCTGAGACCATGGGCCTCAGCTGAAACGGGGTGGTGCTCACTTCGGGTTAGGGGCAAATGATGGGGGAGTGGAGAGGGATATTGACAGGTGGATTGGCATGGCAACTGCAGTGATGTGGATGTTGTACTGGTCTGTTGTAGCAAAAAAATTTCCCACCCCTCACCTATGGCTGTGAGGTCTGGGAATTGACCAAAAGGATACGGCAGAAATGAGCTTTCTCCAAAAGAAGCTGGGGTCTTTTGCAGAGTCATTTGGGAGGCCCTCAGAGTAGAGCTGCTACTCCTCCCCATTGAAAGGAACCAGTTGAGGTGGGTCAGCATCTGACTAGGACACCTAGAGACATCCATTGTGATTACTAGAGATTATATCTCTTATTTGGCTTGGGAATTCTTTGATGTCCCACTGGATGAGCTGAAGGAGCTGTCTGAGAGAAAGAACTCAGGGCATTTCTGCCTAGACAGAGGCCTCCATGATCCAAACCTGGATAAGTGTCCGAAAATCAGTGCATGGTAATAGCTTTTTTCATGTGGTTTTTTCAGTTATTTTTTGTGTTTTATGATCACCAGCAAATGACAGCAAATTAAAATGATATAGGGATCTTCCGCACAGCCATTATTGCTATGTTACTATTCAACACATAGCTACACTATATTTAGCCTCCTACAAGTTCAGCATCACAGTTCAATCTTGTTTTCTTCTTCCTTTATTCTTGTCCTCTGTCAGATCCTCAGAGGTTAAAGTGGGCATTGATGAGCTTTTGGATGTCACAATCTCAGTGGAGAACAGAGGAGAAAACTCCTACAACAGCCGTGTTATTCTCACGTACCCAGCTGGACTGTCCTACAGGAAGTTCACCATTCAGCAGGTAATGCGTCAGGATCGAGTCTGTATCAGTTCATCACTGATCTGCTGCTCTTCCAATCCATACACTGGAGTGTGCCCAGCAGTCATTTTGTTTTCTAATAAAGGGAAGGATTGAGTGCAAGTCCTTGGACAGTGAAGATGGTTTATCAAGGGGAAGCACAGACTGCACTATTGACAAGCCAATTTTCAAGAGCAAAACTAAGGTTTGTTATTTTGGTATGATTTTGTCTTTTCACTTCTACACAGTTTAACAAAAAGAGCAGTCAATCTGATCTCTCTTCTTCATTTCAATCAAGGCTTTCTTCATTGTCTCATACGGTATCGAAACAAACACTCAACTAGAGAGGAAGATCTTTGTCACTGCAAATGCCACCAGGTACTGTTCATTTAGTACAGGTCCTTCTCTTTTAAGCAATAACCCCACAGATACAGTACAAATCATTTCACTTCTCTCTTTCAGTGGAAATCAGGAGAATGCTACTACAAGTGAAATCTACAAAAAGAAATGGATTGATGTGAAATACAGCATTTTCATGACATTTGAAAAGTATGTGTTGTTGTGTTCGTAATAAAATAAATTATTTTCAAAAGAACACATTTTGTCTTACACATTATTTATTTAATGTTTAAAATATATCTTTTTAGCTTCTTCAGCTACAGCAATTTCACTTTTGGGGTGAACAATTTGCAGATACCAGTCCAACAATTAATCAAGGTAAAATATAATGAAATATAATAAATATGACTGTATGAGTTAGATCTAACCATAATAATGCTTGACTATCTTTTTCTTTTCTCCCTATGTTTTAGGTAACAAATGATATCAGAGCACTTAATTTCACTGTGGTGATCAGGGTTCCAGTGAAGCTTGGTGAAAAAGACATTTGGGTGAATTTGAGCAGCCTAGAGGTAATATATGTATCCGAAGATCTAAAAAATTGGTCAAATTTAGCTGTGGGATGGGTGAATGTTGTAAAATTAGGATCAATCACCCTGACATTATTTTAAATGTATTTCAGATTGTAGATTGTCAGAGAGGAAATGATGAAGAACCAAGTGTCAAAGATTTTGTTCCAAAGATACAAAAGGATAAAGTGGTGGTAAGTATGTATCTGCACTTTTGCTACCTACCTGTTAAAACTGGTTAGGTATGGGTAGGTATGTACAATGTTACAGAATGTAACATTGTACTGGATCACAGATTTGTTTCATTCAGTCTTCTTTAAATCACCCACAGGACTGCTCCGTAGCCATGTGCAGCGTATTCAAGTGCAACACATTCATGGGAAGACTGCAGAGTAGGACATACGAAATCTCTGCCAATCTCAGTTCAGGATGGATAGAGCAGGTAATTAAAGAGTAGTTTGTTTTTAATCGTTTCATTAATATTTGTTTTTACAACTGTTCCTGAGTATGTATGGTATGTATGTATGGGTTAAATCTTTAGATATAACCATTTTACAGTTAAATCAAATCATACCTAATTTAAGCTTAACTCATTTAATCTTTTCTTAGATTGGACTTCAATCTGCCAAATTCCTCTTGACCAGTACAGCCACTGTGGAGTACGACCAAAGCCAATACATCTACTTTTCAACAGTGTCTAACAACAATGCTCCTGTTCGCAAGGTGATTTCGCATTACTTTCTCTTGTTTGAATTATACAACAGCTTGAATATCATTCACATTCTGTTACCTTATCTCTCAGATTGTAGCCGAGGTAGAAGTATATCCTAAGCCAAATTTCACCAAAGAGATTATTGGAGGATCGCTGGGAGGGTTGGCTTTTCTGGCTTTACTTACTGCTGGCCTGTATAAGGTGAAAGATTACTTACACTTTTTCAATTCATGACACAGCTGTGAAAGGTTTTTAGAGAATATGTCCAGGTTTATATTCACTTATATAGTTATTTGCATTAATTTTTATAAGTCTAATGCATGATTTCTGCACTTTCATTTTTTCCCCCTTGCACTCCTAGGCTGGGTTTTTCAAGAGTAAATATCCACAGATGGTGAATGAAAATGCAGAGACTGATCAGGATCCAGGGACTGATGGAAATGAACCCCAAACAGAATAATGAAGCTCATATTTGTTGTTGTACATTTACTCTAAACTTAACACAAAAATTTAAAAAGTACGGAAATTTGTGTTTGGTTGATTATCCCTTTGTTGTAACAGTTCTTCTTGGTAAAAAAATCTTATACTGTGGGAAAGCATTTTTATAGCTGGAAGGAACAGTCTGCTGGTGCCTGCTCCAAGCATGCCACATTTGACTGATCTGGATAGGGCCAGTGCTATAGGGCAACCTCAAGCTAGTTTTCCGCAAAACCAAGCTACAGCATTATTTTAAGTGAGCCCCAGTACCATTTCCAAATTGAAGGCCAAGTTCCATATAGTGGGGGATGTCAGAGACTGACTGCAAAGAAGAAAACGTCACAAGAAGACAGTTTTCTCACCCTGTCAGCACTTAGGAACTGTAGACAGTCATCTACAGCTCTGCATTCAAGGTTTGGAGGACAATATGGCCAGTGGCTCTCAGCATAGACAATCTGGAAGGGACTGCACACAGCCGGTGTGATAGGGCTACCAGGAGGCCTACCATGCCTGCCTTTAACCATCAGCCCTGTTTGCACTGGTATCTGCAACATGTGCACTGGAACCAAAACATATGGAGGAACGTTATGTTCAGCAATGAGTCCAAATTCTGTCTACACCAGTTGGATCTCAGGATCAAAGTATGGAAAAGATTTGGACAACGCTATGAGAACTCTGTGCTGATTGTTTGTGGAGGCAGTGTGATAGCGTTGTGCAGCATCTCCCTCACTGGAAAAAACAATGCTTGTCATCACTGGAGGCCATTTCAGTGCAGAGAAATATCAAGATGAGATTCTACAACCAGTGGCAATCCCATATCTCCAAAGACTGGACCAAACTCTATCCCCAAGAAGACAATCCTCACCCCTACAGAGTGGGTGCTTTCAAAATTTGGGAGAATTCACCTGCTTGCTGCATACAATGCTACTACTGCACATTGCACATTCACCTAGTGTATATAATACATAATGTTCTCCGCCCCCTTCCTTTTTGCACAAGTCGAGGAGCGTGTCAGGTTACATTTCACTGTGTGTTATACTTGTATAACTATGCATGTGACGAATAAAGAACCTTGAACCTTGAACAACCCCAGTGAACACTTGTGAGATTAGCATGGAAGTCCTGTTCGTGCCAGAGTGACCACAACAAGCATGCAACAAATGCTGGGTGAATAATGGGATGGCACAGCAGTGTGTGACCAACCTGGTGAACAGCATGATTTGGCAAGTTTTTCATCGGCACAACCCACATACTCAACTCTGCTGTTTAACCCACAAATTCCTTTTCCTCACAAACTGCACAGATGGCTAAATTTCTGGGGAAATAAACAGGCTTTTCAATGGTATAAGATTTATTACAAAAAAGGCATTTTTAAAACACAAATTTCCATACTTTTTTGTGCTAAGTTTATATGAAAGATCCTCCTGATATTTTAAGGAATGAACATGGTGTACAGCAGTGTCCATGCTACCACATTTGATTCATTAAACAAACACAGGATCACTCATTCTCTATAACCTATAACTTCTTCAAGACCTAATAATTGTTTAAATTAAACCATCTGAGTAGAAAAATATAATTGTCAGCCGCTTAAACTTCACAGACACCTGAAAATAAGGCATTACAAGCAGACACAAAGTTTGGATACTCAAATAAAATAGACAATATTAAATGTAGTGAACTACCTGAGCAGATAGAGGGATTTTTGGCAAAGTCCTGTGATGTTTTATGGTAGGAAGTGTCTTTTCCAAGTGACTTTATATTTTTTTAAGAATCTTACTGCTCATGTACAATGAAAGTTTCCATGTTTAAATGTATGCAAACACTATTTGTTAATCATGTAGACTGTATTGAATGGTTCCATTCAATTCAATTTTATTTATGTAGCGCCAAATCACAACAACAGTTGTCGATTTAGATCAGGGTGCTCTATACTGTAAGGTTAATAAAAAACCTTCCATGTCATCATGTAGAGTACTGCAAAATGTATGAAAATCAATATACTGTATATGCTGAAAAGTACTGAAAAGGCATTTTTGTTAAACTGTAGAAAGTGACTTGACTTATTAAGGGATTGTGTCATGCCACCTGGGTCGTTGGCCCATTGTCTTGTGTTTTTGGACTTTTGAACCTTGTTTTTTATTGTGGTCATCTATGTTTTTTAGTCTTTATTTCATATTGTTTAGTTTCCTTGTGCTTCCTAGTTGTATTATTTGTATTTCTAGTTCTTAGTTACTTGTTCATTTAATCTGTTCCCTTGTGTGTCTGTTTGTCTTGGTTTTTTCCTCTGTGTGTCCTCCCCAGCATCTCCTGTGTTAGTTATTTGGGCCTCCCTGTGAAGTATGTCTTGTCTGCGTGTTTAGCTGTCTGTTTCCCCAGTCATGTCTCTGCGTGCCTGTCAGGTTTCTCTCACCCTCTCTGTCCCTCGCTCTCTGTCTGTTTCCTGTTTTATCGTGATCGTCTCTTGTCCTGTGTGCATTGTGCTTAGTTTTGCTTCATTGTTTCAGCTGTTTCTACCTGTTGCCCATCCTCTTGTTATCCTGTGTATTTAAGTTCTCAGTTTGTGTCTGTTCCTTGTCACGTCATCATCGTCCCCTCTTTGTGTGTGTTGTGCACTCTGTCTGCTCAGTAGTAAGTTCTCGTTTTTAGTTTAGGCTGCTTTTCTTGTCGTTTTGATTTTGTTCTCTAGCTCCAGCAGTAAAGCTGTTTGAGTTCAGTTAGTCTATGTCTGCATTTTGGAGCCTCTCTCTGCCTGCCACACACCTTCACATGACAGACTGGTGAAACAATGTGTGATTTTTCAGCTTTCTGTTGGAAATTTGTAACAAAAAAAAACAAACAAATTTTATGGTTCAGTGTTTATTATTTGCAGTACAGTATGTGAGCAGAATTATCTGCCATTTTTGCTCTTATATGATATTATTTCACTTTTAAAAAGAATAAAAACACAATAATAAGATGACAGCAGTATAGTGTTTTGAACATACAGATTCTTGTATAATTAGTTTTTTTAGAATAAGGAGCATCATTATACAGAAATAATGCAGCTTTATTACTATAAATGTAAAGTGCTTCGGAATTGCTAATATAGTTTCTTCAGTTTGACACGACTATAGGCAGTTCTGTTAATACATGAATGTGGAGGCTTATGAAGAGTGTTAATGTCTGTCAGTCAGTTTCACATTTCAGTGCAATGATGAATTACATCAACTGCCCACAAGAACAATTACTGACTAAGAAGAGCATACTGTCAGCAAGAAATATGAAACGGAAATAGTATGTGGAGGACAATAAGTGTGTGTTATATATAATAATAGCACTTGAACACATGCATTTACACACACACACACACACACACACACACACACACACACACACACATGATCTAACTAAAGGTAATGTGTGAGAGAAGATAACTTAAAGGTAGCTATGTATCTGATACAAGTTAGGGACTGAGTTGTAAATAACAGAAAAATAAATTATCCATAAATGAGAGATGCAGTTGGTGAATGTCTGTAAAACAGAACATGCACAGCAAATTTGTCACATATGAGTAAATGTGAAAAAGGAGTAACTGTCACCTCCAAAGTATTGAGCTGGTAAGGTGGGGATTGGATTTAAGTTTTTCAGTCTAGTTAAGATTGGAGAAGGTTGGCTACTACTTGCAAATATCTAAGCTAGGTCCTGAGTTGTGGTGCGTATGAACCATGGCCAGGCACCGCAACAGCAAGGGAACCTTTTAGCTGTTGTAACATAAAGGAACTTAAATGAAATGATGGTGTTTTGTGAGTCATAAAGTGTTTATAATTCCAGGGACATGTTAACTGTCTACTTTTGGCATACCAAAACACACCTAAGCTCTGGTGGCTTGTTGAGTTTTGTGGGTTTTGTTGTAGTGGTGTATTACTAATAAGTATGGTCAGTTTCTTTTTCTGTTTTCATTAACTTTAGACTGTTTGTTTATTTCAGTGTGTGAATTCCTGTCAGGCTTTTTGTAGGTTGCTATTTGAGTTTAGTTCTTAAGCGTTTCTTGCATAATGGATTATTTATTCAGTCTTTGTCTCCGTGTTCAGTGTTTTCCTGTTGTTACTTCCTGTTTAATTTTCTGAGTACCCTGTCTCACAAAATAAAACAGGAAGTTTTGTTACACTTAGTTGAGTTGTACTTTCTCCCAGTTATTGTCTTGTTTCCACTGTTCCTCCTTACTTCTTGTGTGTACTCAAATCCTCAGTTTGCTCGTGTTTTTTTATTGGGTCATACTGTGTTCCTGTGCATTCTTCCTAGTGTGATTTCCTCCAGTGCCTTTCCTATTTTATTTATTTTGCATTCAAGATCCTTTTACTTGCCATAATAAAGGCTCACTTTTTGTTCAATTTAAAGATTATCTGTACAGTCTGCATTTATCTCCTCTTTTCCTGAATATTATTATAGAAACTTACAAATATATTAAAACACATACATTTCTTTTTTCAAATTTTCAAATTTTGGCATTGTCTATAATGTTAGGTTTTAGTCATCATCCTTGTACTTCAGGCTTAAAAGTGTTCAGAGTAATTTATATCATACCTTGTTTAAAATTTTTTTATGATGAGTCTTTGCATTGTTAAAACTTGATCAACCACAGAGAGTTGCATTTTATTACATTTCTATTTCTTAGATATCTCATTAAACACACACACACACACACACACACACACACACACACACACACACACACACACAGAGGAAGACTTTAAAAAAATTGATGTGAAACTTGCAACTCGGATGTGGGTTGACAAGAGCGCAACATTTTTATCATTGGTGGACACTTGCAAAAGAAGTGACTTCCTGAAAACCAGTTGTAGTTTGAACTAATAAGAATGCAGAGATGTGATGAGGCTTCAAAAGAACTAGAGTCAGCTGGTTAGTCATGTAGCAGCCAGGCAGGGTTCAGAAATTATTTTAAGGTGCACAGAGTATTACTGAAAAACTTGTTTTGTAATCCTAAACTGCATTATACACTGAGTGAGCTATGGCAACATTTGTAAAGTAAATGATTTCCCTTTTGCCTGCATGTGCACATTATGTACCTCGACAGAGCATCTACTTTAAGTTCTCTTTCTAAACCACAGACATGAAAGAGCCATATAAGGAATCCAGGCCTGTTATATAGAACTCATCCTGCTGAAGATGTTTTTCTTAATAAAGGAAAGAATTTCCTTTTTCACCCATGTAGAGTAAAATAGAATAGCTCTTTATTGTCACTGTACATGTACAACAAATTGTTGTACTCTGTGGTATTTCAAGCTCCTTGGTGTTGCTGAGTATTGATATACACACTGATGCTACATAGGTGTCACATCAGTACACACATCACTTCAGCGAAACAACAGATACTTGTGTTTAAAAACTCTCGTAAAAGTTTTTTATTCAATCAAAAATAAAAAAAAAGCAAGTAACTCTGAAATGTACTCAAAGTACAAATTAAAAAGTAACTCTATGGATGTTGCTTGGACATTTTGCAATTTTTGTGCAATGCTAACAATCTCTTATTACAATAATAAAATTACAGACTCTTCTTCATGATAAATTCTAATGAGCATACAGAAGCAGAGAAAAACAACGATAATTAAAAAATAGATCTATTTGCTGTTGCCTACATTGCAGATGGGTTACTGTTGTAGCTAAATTTGATGTATGTTATCTGGTAAGGTGTAAAAAAATTTCATGCAGCAGTGTCACTTGTGAACCAGGGTTAGAAATGCATGGAATTAGAGTGAGGAGAAAGCCACACAATTTTTTTGTGTGGTTGTTGTTACCAGAGGTCACTTTGTGTATGAATTGTGTTTTTATCATTCAATTGTGTACCCATCCTTTGCAGTTTTAAAAATCTAGATGACATCGTGTTCAAAGTGTTGGAGAATCACAGTTGGTTTTTTTTTACCATAACAAGTTGGAAATGACTTCACTTCCCTCCTGTGAACTGTTTGGTGGTTCGATACCCACTGCAGTAGTGGTTTGCCTCCACGCCTTTACAGGAAAATGAGTTGAAGTCAGCAGGGGGTGTGAACACTAAGACTGGTTGTTGTGGTGCAGTGTGGGGAAAAGGATAGTCTTAGAAACAGGTCAAAATAATTTATCTTGTGAGCTCCAATAGATTTATTTATTTATTACTTAGTTTATTAATTTTCTTTGCATGTATTTACAGGCTATAATTAGCTGATTGTGCTGCTGCTCTTTGTAGATTTAGCCAAATGGGTTAGGGGTTAGGGTTATGAATTCAAAAAGATAAAAGCAGATGTTATATTTCAACTCCTACACTGTGTAAAGCTTGCATGAAGGTGGAAGTGAGTGAGTGAATCATCAGCTAAATTTAAATGTGTGTCTGTTACCTGTTACACTGACCTTCATCACCACAGCTGCTCTTTACCAGCCTAATACCAGGCCCGCCCTATAAAGTCCCCTCAGCTGAATTCTACAGGACTGTAGGTTACATGAATTTATTCATTTTGGTAATGAAAAAGGTAAGAAAACATATCACTGAGAAGATTTTGCCAACTTTGAGAAGTACTGTACCCCTCATCTCTCTTTGAAACTAATAGGGGGTCATTCATCAGTTTGCACAGTTTATTTTAAAGCATCACCCTACTCGAACATTCTAAAACAAATAGAAATATGTTGAGGTCTTCGTGTGTGGTGAGTTCACCTATCGACATCTCCGGCTACAAAAAATATCTCTCCCATACATTTCGTACTTTGTTTCTGGAGTTTAAGACAGATATTTTATTTTTGTATATTTATAACTGTGGTTACATTTATCTAAGAGTGTGCTATGTGTGTATGTGTCACGGCTGTGGCGGCAGACGTGTGGAGTGGTGAGAGAAGGACCCAAGTGCAGGCACTGACTTTACAGCGAGTGAGTTTTATTTACAGTGGGTGAGATACAAACAGAAGCAGAACATGGCAAAACTAAACTAAACAAAGACCTAAACTGGGAGGCAACTACAGAAAGTAATAAAAAGGAACCTGAGAGGAGACGTGGACCTTGGGACATAAAAGCGTGAGACGAGGAACATGGAGAAATGACATGGATGAAACGCAGACGAACCAGCAACAAACAGAGGAAGACACAGGGCTTAAATACACAGAGAGATAACATGGGAATGAGACACAGGAGGAGAGCAGGGTTGGGAGTAATCAAACACGATGTGACCAAGGGGAAGCAAAACTGAAAACATTAACAGAGAACACTGGACTATCAAAGTAAAACAGGAAACATAAGACAGGCACAGAGACATGGACTTCACAATGAAACAAGGAGACATGACTGATAGGGGAGACAGAGGGAACTTGGATCATCGGAAGAGCACAGAAACCAAGAGACTAGAAATTCTAAATAAAAAAAAAGCCAAAGACTATTAATACACATTTTTTCTCTTCCCATTAAATGCAACAGCTGCAGCTTTAGCTAGCTGAGGAGTGTGACTGTGCGGCAAACTGCACAGAAAGTTTGTGTGATTACTGATGTTTTTTTGTTGGGCTATTTTCAAAGGTACATGTAAAATTACCTGCCACTTAAACAAAAACTAACTCCTTTAGATATACCAGCTAGATATAAAAGTACCACAACCACAACTTCCTGACACTTTTACCCTGTAGTGCAGTGTTAATAGTGTTGTAAATAATGCATAAAGGTTTTTGGCTCATATTATCTCTTTGTGTGTGATATTAACTAATGATGAATACATCATTAGTGTATCCATCATCCATCATCAGTGCTTCTTCCCTAAAAATCAGTTTGATTTTTGAAACAGAAATGATTTTTAAATCAGTTTTGAGCAACAATAACTGCCATCAAGAGTGTTAAACCAAAAGCAACAAGCTTGAAAAAGTAAGAAGTAGACCCTACATTTGAGTTAAATTAACTGAAACTACAGATACCTGAAAATTCTGCTTGAGTATGAAGGATTTGTACTTTGTTACTTTGACGTATTGATGCTACAGTCTACCTTAGTCCATTCTTTTATGATGACATTGTACCTATCTTCTGATGGCTGCTTCCAGCAGGATGACGCACCATATCACAAAGTTATTTCAAAATGGCTCCTGGAACATGAAAACGAGTTCACTGTAGTCAAACGACTTCCACAGTCACCAAATGTCACATGATTGTAGCACATTTGGGATGTGGTGGAAAAGGAGATTCTCAACATGGATCAAAATCATTGATGCAACACCAACTTAGTTAAACCATTAATCAGACACAGGGCATGATCCTGGGACATCCTCGTGATAGGAAATGCCTAGAACACCTTGCAAAGGAGGCATCCAGAATGCAACCAGATGTCTCAGCCCTCCTTTCAAAATGGAGAGCATATCTCTAAGGGAGAGCCTGTGGCCATGGCTGTTGTTAAAAATGCAGATGCTTTTGTGGTCAGTTCTCTCTTCATCTAACAAACTGGTATAGCATCCGCATTATTGCAAATGTTGTACCAATCAGTCTGTCAATTTCTCACATAGAAAACAAGATTCTTAAGAACTGCAGTAGGTGCAGCAACTCCTTCCTGACCCGGAGTGGGCACTTCACTTGTTTCTGACTGAGAACTATAGCCTTGTACTTTGGAGGTGCTAAATCTCACTCTGCTTCACATTGAGCTGAAAGCCACCCTGGAGGGCTCTGCCTGAAGAAACCTGATGAATCACATCGTCCATAAAAAGCAGAGAGGTGACCCTAAGGCTGCAAATCCAGTAGCACCCAGCAGAATCCCACGCACACTTGAATATCCTTGACAGGATGAAAAGATGGTCCAGTGCACCAGGAGGATAATCACATTATATCTCATAGACCCGAGGTTTGTTTGGTTCCATATCTTCTGGTCCGCTGGTGTAGAGGATTGTTAACCAATACAACCCCACAACATCTAGAACCCTGAGAAACTCAGGGCAAATATCATCCACCACACCAAGGCATACCTCACTGACCTCGCCCTCAGTGATTGGTCATTCACCTCACTTCCTGTATGGGAGGTGTGTGAGTGGGTTTAAGGGGGGTGATAACGTCCTTCACTGAAGTCATTACATGGCCACTGTATACAGTGTGAACAGGAGACCATCTTGCATCAGTCAGTCTCTTTTTAACAGAATCAGGTTAATCAACAGGCTTAGCAAAGGTTGCACATTCACAGAGTCAGGCTTTAGTGCAGATGGCATCAGTTTCAGTTTCTCTCATTCAAATAGCTTATCAAAGAAAACAAACATTTGAAAAGATGTGAAATGTTGCACCTTGGATATGTTAACACTGGTGGGAAGTTGGCTTAAATGAGGATGACTTCATGTAGATTGTAGTCTGAACAACTCGGCATACAACCAGAGTCAGCTGGTTATTCCTCTACCAGTCAGGTGAGGTTTTAGAAATTCAGTATTTTTAGATACTCAAAGTAATGCTGAACATAAAATTGTAAATAAAATTGCTTCACTTTTGGTAATGTGTGCACCTCAGCGAGATGTGGGTATATATTTAACCCAGGCCTGGAGACTAGCTCATGCCTCTTACAAAAGTAGTGCATTAGCAAATTTTCTCACAAATAGTATGAAACGGTTCAGAGGAAGTCAGATGAAATAGAGAAATGGACTTTTTTATTTTTAGATTTTTTTTCAAGAAGATTTTCTAAACTATGCTGTGTTGAGTCGGACAGACACTCAGTTTAAATGTTTTTTACATTTTCACCACAGTACTATGAAAAGAAGTTGACACTGTATTCTCAATAAACATTTTCGTTTTTTTTTTAACCAAAAAACTTTAGTTTCACATCAGCAAAGAATAACAGATGTGAGAGGGGTTTTATTTTGCTATTTCTTATTTTAAATAATATTCATGATTACACTAATTTTATCTTGTTACCCAGAAACTAATAAACTATGTAATGTGGTTACTGTGAGTTTTACTATTGTTTATTTTTAAAAAATTAGCAGTTAATTCATATTAAACAATACCACCACAGTGTAGTGTAGCATCAAACAGACAGTGCTTTCAGTATTGTAGCTCCTCCTACTTAAGAGTTCCTCTAAATGAACCTCTTACCTTTGACAGTCTCATGATTTCTGCTTTTTGGTTTCATCTCCTTCTCTGACACTATCAGCAGAAGTAATACTGAACTCATGTGCCGTTTATGTTTTTTATGGGAGTGACACAATGAACTGGATAATTAGTGCTACATTGTTCTTGTCAGGTAAGACAACTTCGTGCATTCTGAATTTGTCTTTTGTTCTCTAATTACAAGTTTTTGCAAACAGTGAAAATATGACTTTAGTGTTTCTACTAAATAAACTACAGTGACATTTTTCAGTAAAAATACTACATATATTTCTTGTGGTATTAAAAACCAGCAGGTACTACATATTAGAAAGTGAAACCATATAAGTTAGAATTACATTTGAAGTGGTCATTTCCTTATATACATTTCATTATCTCTGAATCAAACTTCCTACTGAACTCTACCATCAGCTTAGTTTGACAATAAAAATAGCTTCATTACTAAAGTTTTTTGTTTTATTGTTGTTGAAGTGTACTGAGTTTACCTGCTCATTATACATATCTGATTGTTTTGTTGAATGCTACTCAAAATTTGAAGCTTTTCACAAAAATGTCACATCATATCTTGATTTAAGTTATTCTGTCACTGCATCTACCTTTGCTACTGTTGGCTATTGTTTTATATTTTATGACAGAATATAAATTCACGTCTGTGTAAAAATGAAGAAGAAATGTTAATAAAAAAAAGAAAAAAGAGCAAAGGCTGAGGGAAATACACTATCAGTTAAAAGTTTGGACAAACCTTCTCATTTCTTGGTTTCTCCTTATTTTCATGACTACTTACATTGCAGAGTCTCAATGTAGTCATCAAAACTATGAGTGAACACATATGTAATTATCTAACAAACAAAAAGTGTGAAATAACTCAAAACATGTTTTGCTTTGATTACTGCTTTTCACACTCTTGGCATTCTCTTGATGAGCTTCATGAGGTCATCACCTGAAATGGTTTTCCAACAGTCTTGAAGGAGTTCCCAGAGATGCTGAGCACTTGTTGGCCCTTTTGCCTTCACTCTGCGGTTCATCTCATCCCAAACCATCTCGATTGGGTTTAGGTCAGGTGACTGTGGAGGACAGGCTGTCTGGCGCAGCACTCCATCACTCTCCTTCTTGGTCAAATAGCCCTTACACAGCCTGGAGGTGTGTTTGGGGTCATTGTCCTGTTGACAAATAAATGATGGTGCAGCTAAACACAAACCAGATGGGATGGCATGTTGCTGCAGGATGCTGTGGTAAACCATGCTGGTTCAGTGTGCCCTCAATTTTGAATAAATCCCCAGCAGTGTCACCAGTAAAGCACCTCCACACTATCATACCTCCTCCTCCATGATTCATGGTGGAAGCCATGAATGTAGAGACAATCCGTTCACACTCACCAAAGACACGGCAGGTGAAACCAAAGACCTCAAATTTGGATTTCGGGAATCTAAAATATAAGGCATAGTTAGAGTTATTTATCATTTTTTTCTTTGCTACATAATTCCATATATCTTACTTCATGTATTTGATGTCTTCAGTATGTATCTACAATGTAGAAAGGACTAAAAATAAAGACAAACTACTGAATGAGAAGGTGTGTCCAAACCTTTGACTGGTAGTGTATATGACAAGGTATTTTCTTTATTCCTTTTAAAGCCATGAAAAACAAGTTGAGTGTGTCATGCTGATGAGGTAAATTATTAGATAACTTTATATATCTGGAAACTAAGAGATCATGAAGCTGTCATTATTGAACAAGCAAAAGTGCTAAATGATGTCATACTGAGTGTTCTCAGCATGCCCAAAAAAGGAAGGCATTGTTTTTGTAACAAAAAAACCCAACAGGACAGTTTAGGTGTAGCTTTGTTTTCAACAAAGACTTTGTTGTGTATGGTTGTAGATTTTCACTATAGAATGATCATATTAGAAAATATTTTTAAGTTTCCACAGTGAAATTTAAGTTTAAATTTACGGGAAAATTTGTTCTGAGCCACAATGTTCAGAACTTTAAAATGTCTGGCTTTGGTGCTCTCTAGTGGTAATAAAAGAAACTTATGGTTAAAAAATAAATTAACGTAACTCATATACTATACATGTATACTCATATACAAGTTACAGTTTCCTATATGTGATTGTAATTAGAGGTCTATAACCACATTATCATCCTTTACAGTGGCTTTAAATAAAATTGCTGATGTTCTTTTTTCTTCTTTAATTCTCAGTCTTAAATGCTGCACTTTGTTTCAATATTGATCCCGTGGCTTGGAAGGCCCTGAGGAGCTCTGCTGCTGGTTTTGGCTACCAGGTGGTTCAAAGACAATCTGAGTAAGTCAGGACATGCATAGTTATGCTGAAAGTGGGTTTAGGGCTGAATGTTTAAGATTACTGCTATTTATTGTTTATTTATTCACCATCTCTGTTATGCCATTTGGAGATATGGAGTTAATTTAAATAGAGTTTGCTCTCTAGACTTACATGATTGACTGGATTTATTTTCTTAGTTTGCTCGTCAGTGCTCCACTGGAAAAGTATCCACAAAATGGAAGAGGGAAAATTTACAACTGCACCACATCTCCCCCAATCTGCCAAAATATACAATTTAAAGGTAGTTAACCCTTTATTTCTAAATGTCCTAAAACTCTGCTGGTAAGTATTTTGCCATCAAAGAAATTCTCCACACATCCTGTCACATACATTTAAAAAAAAAAATCAAATCACAGTTACGCAAGATTTCCAAATTAGATATCTTAGTATGTAACATTCAACCTTAAAATTGAAATTAACTTTCCAACTTATGACAAGAAAAGACACATCTAAAATTATTAAGATTTTACTTTTGTAATTTCTTACGAAAATTACAAATTTCTTTTTGTACTTACTTTTGTAATTTCCTAAAGTTTTAAATGAAGTGACAGTGAAATTGAATTCTGTTTTGCATTCCTTCCTAATAAAAATGTACCAAAAACTATTGTTTATCTCAGTTTCCAGGCTAGAGGTGATACTGCTTCTTATAGTTCAGCCAAATCATGAATTGTGGCACTTTGCGGTTCTTAATTTGAATGTTGTTTTCTTCTTTTCACAAAGTGTATTTTATGACTGTTTTAACAAATATGTAATGTTTTCAATACAGCACCAGATTTTGCAGTCAACATGTCGCTTGGTTTGACAATGAAAAGTGATCCCACAGCACAAAACACTGTGGTGAGTTACTGAACTGCAGACATTACCACTGCTTTGTTAAAAATCTGTGAGGATCAAAATCCTCTGTCCTCTGTGTATATGTATCTCTCTCTCTCTCTCTCTCTCTTTCTATCTTCTTTAAAAAGACTAAAAATAAACGAATTCCTTCAAAAAGTCAGCAGATTCAGGAGTTGTGTAGGAAATTCTCTTTTTTCCCCCAATTTGTTTCATTTTATATTAAATTAACCATAGTTTAAGTGACATGGAAATATTCAGCCTGGTGTATTATGGCATCTTGGCTTTGTCTCCTCTCAGGTGTGTGGGCCAACTATTCCAAAGGACTGCAGAAGCATCACCATGTACAATGGTGTATGCTTTCAGATGGACCGTCATAATAAATTTAGACCTTCCATTCCTTCTTCTCCTCCAGGTAACAGTAGATGATGTTTGTAATAATATCCTCACTCTCTCTCTCTCTCTCTCACTTACACACACACACACACACACACACACACACACACACACACACACACACACACACCCACACACACCCACCCCCCCCCCACCCCCACCCTTGCCTC
>VUQG01044842.1:0-29179 GCA_015106755.1 Etia nguti | reverse complement strand
GGTTCTTCCTTTACCGCAATCAAAGTGACAAAAAAAAAAAAAAAAAACAGACCTAGCCTAAAGCAACAGTGCTACTTTACAATGTAATGTGTATCTGCACGCCACAGACAAAGAGCTGGAAATTCAGCAAGATATTCCAAAAATAATTCTCCCGTCTTGCTTTGGCTACAGTAACCAGAAGCAATAAAGCCACAAAAATTAGCTAACTCAAGCCAAAAGAGGATGGTAATGTATATCATTTCAGGGTGAAAATGATGCTGATGAGTCAGAAGTGGCGGATATTGTGACAGAATACTTCATTCAGCTGATATTATTTGTAAAGGACAGAAATGATTCAAGAGTAAAATTTGCTGAAGGGCTGCAATAAAGGCTAAAAAGAAGCATGACAGACTGAACTCTAATACAGTGCAGTCTGTAGGCATTAGATGCTGTTGATTTGTCTCTGTACTCCAGATTTGATTTTTAATTACCCGTCTGGGTATGAATAAAGTTTCTGAATTAAGGCAAAACAAAAGTTTAAAAGCTGACTTTCAGCTTAAATGTGTAAGTTTTAACTCAGGTATTATAGCCACATCTCTAATGCTTCTCACAGCTGATATTCTATCAGAATGATCCAGAAACTCTCCTAATATTTTCTTTGAGTGCATTGATGCCATCTTTCATTAAAATATAGGCTATTTGCTTTGGTATTTTACCATCTAATGCATTGGTATTCATACATTTTGACGTGTGGCTTAAGTGTCCGAATGCTTTTTGGATGCATTATATAATAGATAAATATATTGTAAACAGATATGCTATTAGAATCTGAGACATCTGCCTTTCTGGGTGCAATTATCTGGGTGTCATGGGTAATCATCTGAAATCTCTTCCTCAAAGGAAAACTTTAAAACAGCTTTTATCGGAGAACCTGATGTGTTGATATAAGCCACACAAAGGCCTTTGTGAAGATCCTAATATATATGACAATCACGTATCTTCTTATTGCTTTCAAGTTTTTAAACAATATCACAGCGTCAAATAGTGGACGTACATCAAGCAGTTAATTTTCTGCCTTGCTGCTGCCATACAAAGGACATTGTCCGATAAATCCCCAAGCAAATCTAACCTTATCTAGCTATAAAAGCAGAGCAACGGAATTTACAGTGTGTAGTGGGCACTGCATTGGATAAAAGAATAATAATTTTAAAAAAAAAACATTTGTAAGCACACAATTCGTTTTTATTAGAAGAACGATCCGCGTGCTAAGTGGGGTTTTTTTTCATGAAGAGATTTACTGGCAATATGAGTCACTGCCATTCACACAGTCTTTTACTTTTATATGAGAAAGATCAGTTTCCTGTTAAAATTTCTCCAGGAGTTCTTAAATGTCATGTAAAATATAATACTGCACACATTATCATACGTCCATTAAATGTTTTATTGGAAATGGACTATAAGGCAAATATGAGGGACAAAAGCCTGAGTATCTCAACGGTACAAAATGATAGCATACTTGGTTTAGAGGCATTACTTGGTACCTTCTCTAAAAAAACTAAACAATTTACAAGCAAACCATCGATACTTCCCTTGGACAAAGCTGCAATTATTTGACTTCTTTCAGTTCAACAGTCAAGCCAACAGTGTGACGAAGCACAGCTTGTCATTGCTCGCTTCCCAGAATGCACATTCAGCCTAATTTAGGTTGTCATGGGAAACACTGTGGTGTGCCATAACCACACTCCTAATGCCATTCTGGTTTGGCCTGAATCAACATGATGCTGTCAGCACAATCATCTCAGAGAGGCTAGAAAGCAACTATTAATATTCTGAACAGTGAGATGATACGAAAGATGCTACGGAGGGGGTGTTTCTTAATGTCACAATTCAGCGATTTTGAGCATGCGAATGCTTCATCTATTATTTGAGAAGCACACACTAGGGATATATTAGCAGCTTTTGTAGCAACAAATATCACTTAGCTCGTGTTAACCCAGTCTTATGTTTCTTTTAAAACTACATTACATCCCTACTGATTCAAATGCTAGAAAACATGTAGACGTGTTACTTTAAAAGCAAAAAAAATGCTGTGTGGATGAATGTGACTTCCTGTCCTCTGAGAATCTGACCTAATATCCGTACTTACTATTACTATCTGTCAGAAAGGCGTTATGATACCAGAGAAAAGGAGGACGATGATATCCTTAAACCTTCTTGTTTCAGTGTGCGGCATGGACTCTTTTCAAGTTAAGTCAAAATAGCAGAGGATCTGCAGATACAGTGTGTCTGGAATATGTGCTGGATGTGGGGGTGGAGACCCTTATGATCCTTTCAGCTGACCTCACTAGTGCAGGGACAAAAGGTCCTGTGCTTTGCAACTGCCGAAGCACATAGCGATGTAGCTCCAGGACACTCTCGAGAGTTCCTCTGTAGAAGATGGTTAGGATTGATGACAAGAGTCTGGCTCTCTTCAGTTTCTGCAGGACGTGCAGGCAAAGTGCCTTCTTCACGATGGAGCTAGTGTTGGGAAACCAGATGAGGTCATCAGAGATCTGCACTCTAAGGTACTTGCTTGTGACTCTCTCCTATTCAGAGCCACTGCTTATAAGGAAAGGATTGTCACTGCCCTGCTTCTGAAAGTCCATGGCAATCTTCTTGGTTTTGTCTACATTAAGAAACAGATTGTTTTTGTTAAATGGGGGGTTTTCTTACTCTAAGTGTAAGTGTAAGGCTGGTTTCAGAATATTTGATTCATGTCATTGTGCCAGCTGGCAAGATATTACTGTTAGTTAATTAAGTTCATTTTGTTACCCTCTATAATGATCATGTTTGCATATGATATTTTATTGTGTTTACTTTAAGGCCATTTTGTTCTGTTGGATGGTCATTACAGATGTTTACTACTATGTTCTCATAACTACATGATTGTTTGATGTTTAGATGAAGATATTAAGATGATAAAATTTTCTAAGACTTAATAGAGAGAAGCATCTGATTTCCTTCCTTTTCTATACATTAAAATATCAAGACGGGACAAGTGCAAAACATACGTCACAATTTAAACAGTGCCAGTAACTAGCATATATTATCTCAGCTGGTGTTGATATGATGTCATCTAATTTCTTCTTCACTTAACTTTAATCTTATTTTCTTGAGATTAAGTAAAGATTTTTTGCCTTACTAAGGTAATGCCTCAACTTGTGATATCAAATGTAACCACAGCTATTGAAAGCATAAGCAAAGGTGTTCCTTTATAACAAGTGTATAGCCAACTGGGTGCTCTTCTGTGTGGCCGTAGCCTTTTCACCAACTTGACAAACTGCAGCTACATGACAGATCACACTTTTGAAGTGATCAATTTCTGCAGTATCTAACTGCACAAATCCTAAGTTACAAGAGCTTTTTTTCTTTTCTTTTTTAATGCTGCCACCACATGCTATGCCACATTAATGTCCTCCCTACCATATGTCAACTTTTAAAGTGAAATTTATTAACCATGACAGCCTTTTTAATGCACTTCAGTTCCTTGAGAATACCACTATTTTTACCTCCAATTCAAATCTCTGATTCTCTATAAATAACGCTCCTCTTTTGGTATTCATGACAAGAGGAACTTGTATTGAACTAAAGACCACAAATGAACGCAGTCAAAAGCAGACTGGGGGATATAAATGTGACAGAGCGCATAGTGAACGTTTTACATTTCACACAGCTCATTATTTTTAAGCTGCCTCACCTCTTGTGTTGCCAACTTTACTAATGCGGCTGCAGTGTGCCAACAGCTGTTAGAGATGCCAATAATGTTTTAACACTACCACTGTCAAACTAGAAACCTCTGACACTAAAAAAGATGTTCCAGACAATATCACAACACTCACAAAGCCCACTTCCCAACAACAAATGATAAACTCACTACACATATACTGGTGGCCAATATATAATTACCTAATAAGTGAGAAACCAATTATTGTTGCTGTTCTGATCACTGAATTTAAAATGATATGCATTCCTGATATTGCGGCATATGCTTCAGTTTTTTTGCCCTCCCCATTTTCTCTTCTATGCTCTCTTCATCTGTGTTGGTTTTCACGAGGGTGAAGGCTCCGCAGCAAAACAGCACAACAACACAGTAACTTCAGAACAAAGGACACGGTGGAGGGAATAAACTTTCTGTTTCCTTATTTTTTGTTACGTTTTCGATTTTTGCTTGATTTGACTACAACACATGCTTACAATCTAGATGCGCAACAAAATAACTGAGGGGGATATTATAAGTAACATATTTCAACAAACAAAATGTAAACTTTCTGAATTTCAGCATTCATGCCCACAGTCAACTCACTCTGCTCCCTCTTACCGCACTGGTGGTTGTGTTTAATAGACATACATTGCTTGCACTGCTGCTAGCTGCTGTACAAAAGTAAAAAAGGAATGTCAGTTATACATTGGTAGAGCCTAATTAGCCATGCAACAAAAAATTACTCATTCTTGTCAACTCAGACTCAAAGCCTTCGCTCAAATCCTTCTCTACAAATGGCACCTGTCTAATGGAGTATCTTCACATAAGCATGACAGAAGACAGAAGAGGATAACTCTCGCGACAAGGTTTAAATTTACTGTAAAAGTACAACAAATATTTACATGCTTTAATCTAAAGATTTTGAGGGCTCTCTAAATATTGATGCTAAATTACCAAAGTTGAAAACAATAATCATACCTAAATGCAATGTAAAGATATTGACCTGTATATACACTTGCAAGATTAATATTGATGATTGTTATGTCTAAGTCAAGGTCTAAGTATATCTTATGGAAGTGTAGTTTGTATTTAAATGCAACAAAGGACAGTCAATGAAATGCTATCGGCCCTAAAATTCCTGTTTTGCTTTGTTTTTGTTGTCATCTACAGTAACAAGTACAGTATTATCAAAAATTTTCATAAGACAGTAAATTCTTTAAATAAAAAATGGGTGACTTATTGTGTCCTTCTTTTTCAATAAAAGAAATCTCTACATTGACCGTTTTAATTTTTTTTTAAACTATATTTAAATATAAATTATTATTGTAAAAAACATCATCAGCTATACACTACAGTATATGACCCAAAGTACTGGCATTGTCCTTCTGCCAGGTGTCGTTACAGGTGTAACTAACTTTTACAGTCACTTTTTGAAAGAATAACTCTTTCTAAAGAACTCACTGTATTCAAGTGTCGTGCTGTAATAGGATACCACCATTGCAATAAGTCAGCTCATGTAAGTTCTTCCTTCTAGACATTCAACTTCAACTTTATAATAGAAATTGGTTTTATTGGAACTTTGCATTTAAGAACCACCGCAGTTCAGCCACAAAGTGTCAGACCACGTAAAGTTACTGAGTTGAGTTCACCAAGTGATGAGGAGCAAAGTTAAAGTTGCCAGCACTCTGCTGACTCAATAACTGCAGAGTTCCAAACCTCCTCTGGCATTGACGTCAACATCAAAGCCACCAGTAGGTGGCTTCCAGTAGGTCTACCGTGTACATGACCCAGTACTTCTGTCCATACAATGTACCTGTAATTGTCTGGTGTCTTAAAATGCAATTCACATTACAGCACAGAAACTTGATGTGAAACCTATAAAACGTACTTGCTTGCACAGCTAGTTAGCAGAGAAAGCAATGCCTTAGAATGTGCCAGCATGTGAGGAAGAGGATGGAGCCTCGAGGCAACTGTCTGTGCACAGAAAACACTAACCCTGTGTTTCCAAAGAGATGGAGACACAAGCATTGCAGCTTTCACCATCTTTTTTTACCTGAGAGGCAACTTTAGCTGCAGCGCTAGGACAGAAGTCAACACAGTGACAGCAGTTACTGTGTCAACTCAGCTCATATAAGCACATGTTCATTGTGTCTGTGAGGAGGGGTTCTTTGCAATGTACTGTTTAATGATGCTGTCATTGCTATGAATCAGTTCATTAAGCAAAACAAATATTTTGGGAGTACAGTGTGTATTCAGACAATAATGAATAAATGACTGTTTTGTCTGCTTTGATGGAGTTTCCCAAATTTCGCTTAAAGCTTAAACTAAGTTTAACTGTGGAAGATTACATTTGAAGTATGCATTTCATCTTTCTACTCATTGTGGCATGCCAAGTTGTCCTCAGTCTGCTTTCTCTTGGCGATGATGGGCAAGTTTACATATAAAAGTATTTGTTCTTTTACAAAAAACCGTGCTCAGTCATGATGACAAATTTGATGTTACAAATCATGTCACCCTATAGAAAATAAAGCAGACTGCGGTATTGTAGGGAAATCCTGGCGAAAATGTCGGAAATCTGGATTTCCTTTGGTCCTTGGCAAATTATTTGTTTATTTCTTCTGTAAATAAACAAATATACAAATTAAAAGTTGCTGGTGATATGCTGGTGAGAAAAGACTTATTTATGGTGAGGAAGGGTTAATAGCATTTTGGGTAATACAACGAGGCCAGTATTAAAACCAGAGATGTCTTTGCATTTAATGCCAGAGGGTGTATCTTGAGAAAAATATATTATTAGAGTGAATGATCATCTCCACCACCTTCTCACTAGTTATGATTGGCTTCTTAAAGAGTAAAACAATTCTACACATACTGGTTTGGTTATTCTCTTTAACAAATACAACAAGAGGACAACAAAACGTGTGTTCATCAGCTATTTAAGCAGACCCTTGCTTCAGTGATGTGACGCATTTTTTCCCCTTTTTACTGTAAATGGTGTCTAAACAGCAGGAGGTACAGCAGGAAGGAAAAGAGAGTGTGAGCTTTGTGACAGGGAGGTCTGTTTTGAAGTTTGTTTTCTTGTTCTCATAATCCACCTACTCAAACCCCTGTGGAAGGAAGTAGAGCTCTGTGCAGAAGAAATGCAGCAGTTAGAACCTTGACAACCAAAGAAAGTCAACATGGTGCAAAACCTAAGGTTTTTTGTAAAGCTGAAACTATATTTAAAATAATGCATTACCATCTCGATGTCACTCAAAATAATAATAAAGTATTCAAGCACAAAAGTAAAGATCGGCAACCTGCGCAACAGTTTTGAATTACAACTAGCTGAGAATGTGAACTGCAAAATCATTAATGAAAATATTGACTATATAAGCTATGCATTTGATAAATACTCTGTACCTAATTGAATATGCTACACTAACTCAGATATCTATGTGTTGATAAGTGGGCCAGTCGCCTCTAAGTTAATCTGTGATTACAGTGTCATGCGGAGGAGCGGCAGACCCACCTTGCCAGGACTTTGTGAACACTTGCTGAAAAGCTTTTATCCATTTTACAACTGCATAACAAGTTGTCACCAACTTGAATAACCTCTTCCTCACTTCAGCTGTCTTTCCTCTGCTCTGGGTATGTGCACACAGTGAAACACACAAACACAGAGTCAAATTGGAGAGCAGAGGAGTAGAGAAGAGAAAGAAGCACGACTTAAGTAACTGCACAAGTAGTACAGACTATGAGCTAAAATGAAGCAAAGCTGCCAATAAATCAGATTGACCACATATCTCTCTCTCTGTCTCTCTCTCTCTCAGAAAAGCTGATGTTTTCTGGCACACATAACAAAAATTCCCTTGAGCCACCAGGCTGGTATAGCAGACTTTTACAGTCCAGTTGTAAATATTT
The DNA here is from genome assembly GCA_015106755.1 of Etia nguti. NCBI lineage: Eukaryota > Metazoa > Chordata > Actinopteri > Cichliformes > Cichlidae > Etia > Etia nguti. The sequence continues at coordinate 21,558 of VUQG01044842.1, read as the reverse complement.
TACTGGCCAACAAAAAAAAAAAAGACAATTTAATTACTTTATATACTGCTAGCCTAATCAATAACAACATAGCACAATTTATTAGCAGATTTGCACATTTATATCAGAACAATAATTAGCAATTAAAGCTTGAAAATGTAAAATCTAAAATGGAGAAAATTGAGTACCCCACTTCAGACTCTCCCTGCAGGTATTGCTGCAGGAGACAACGGGAAATAGGGTGGCTCCTGTCACCATGCAGCAAAGTTTACAAGTCATCAGTCACATTTTAAGATTGCGGTAAACTACACAAGCAGTTCATCTGCATACACAAAGCTTTCATTTTAGCTTACTCTTAACAGGGCAGTTTCTGGAAAAACAAAATGGTAGTGGATGGGAGCAGGTAAAAAAAAAACATACTTCATGCTTGGACTCACCAGTTTTATAACAAACAAACAACAACAACAACAACAACAAATAAACTACTCATCGGTAAGGGTCTATTTCAGACAGTTTGCTTCACACAGGAATTTGCCGGTGAAATCACCACCACTGGTCCAAACAGGCCAATCAACTTAGACAACATATTTTTGCAATGGCCCCGAGTCAAAGGTTTTTCTGAACCCTGTCCAGGCTTTTCCTCTCAGTGAGGAACAAAGTTATTAATTTAACCCTGATATCTGGTTCTTACTCTTTTCTGGACAACACCCAAGGCCAAGGTATCAGTATCTGGAACGAAATGTCAGATCATCGCATCCATACCGTATAGTCCTTTATAAATACGTCTTTATACAAAAATGACTGATGAACAAAGTTAATTAGCACGCGCCAGGATGGCTCTAGGGTTTATGTAATGTTACACCCACTCTGTCAGGCCAGATTAGCCCAGTACAGAGGGGAAAAGGCCATGAACAAGCATATGAACAAGGGAAATAAAAGAGCAGATTCCTTCCCCTCTGGCTGACTGCCAGGCTGTGACAGCCCATGTAGAAATCCAGCAATCCTGTTGGGATACAGCTGCCCTTAAACAGAGAGTGATTCAGCAGTCATGCAAAGTCTGAGCGTGTGTGGAAGACACACAAAAATTAACGATATTAATTCATATTATTCACACTTACCACTTTTTGTTTTTACAACACTCAACTCAGATATGCCATCAGGAGAAATCAGCGCACAAAATTTCCTCTTAATTAAATTGTGTTAAAGTGAAGTGAAATGAAGTACTTGGCGATTAGTTTGACTACATTTCTTTCAGTTTGACAATCTATAGTCTGTCATGACTGGCAGTTTGATACCCAGGTATCATGCAACCTGCCTCTCAAAACAATTGTATTATTATTAATATTATTATTATTATTATTGTTATTATTTGTTGTTATTATTATTATAGTCAAATGTCAGTGAAGCCTTCCTGTTAAGTAGCACCATGCCACTTGCTATAATTCTTCTTCTGTAATATCTGTCACTGTTCTGTAGTTTCATTATTTTGAAATAATGGCTGCCACGTTTCCACTAATCAAACAATAATGACAATGCCTGGGCCTGCGTTTCTTTGTTTCAGAATAATGGAGTTGAGGAGAAATTCTGCACTTAATTTCCCTCTTCACCTTTTTGTTTTGGCATGTGTTAGCACAATTCAGTTGCTCTTTAGAACTGAGGTGGATTTAAGTCTACTTAAGTATATGCATTGTGGTATGAGCTGTAGAGAGGACGGAATAATCATAATCTATGCCACCACAATTAAACTTGCTCTCCAGAAAATTCCAGTCAGTGAGCAAGGTAACCCAAAAAAGCAAAACAGTTTCTATTTCAGGCTGACTAAGAATGAGAGCTGTAAGCAGCAAGAGTGAAAGAAACTTTGAAAAACTGATGAGTAAAGGCAAAAAGCTATCCTGCATTAATGACCTGTGTCTCAATGAGGCCAAGGAAAATGCAAGGTAATGCAAGTGTCAAATGCAACCGCGTACAAGGCCCATTATAATTTGAATGCTGGCCGATGAAGCTTACACTGTGACTTACTCTCAGGCAGGTGTAAATGAATCTCTGCAGTGTGTTTGTATTTCCAAAGGTAATATAGGAACAACATGCAAAATCAGGATACACGACAGCTACAAAGTTGCCTATTACAAAACAAAAAGCCCCCAGCCTGTTTGTTGCCTACAAAAGAGTTGTTAAAAGAATCACTTCTGTAGAAAAAAAAACTTCTGTGAATGTTGGCTGTTCATTCTCAACTGCATCCACCCCACGCACTCTTTTTTGCTGTTTCTGATGACACCATCGCCCCACATGCTGTCTGCTTTGTATTGATCATTACCTGATCAAAGTGAGAACAGAACAAGAATTGTAACATTCATTAATCACTTTTAATGCAATATACATGCAACCATCGCTTTTAATGAGCCATGCCTCCTACCCAAATTTAAAATAGGGAAGGGTTAGCTCAGAAGAAAATTAGCTGAATTTAAGAATTTAAGTGAATAAAGTGTTGGTTTTATTTGAACAATAAAATCGCTCTTCGTGGTAGTAACACTGTTTACCTACAGGGTAATAGATAGTTTTTTAAACAGCTTACACAAATTTTTTACAGAGCTACATTACAGATTGACACATTAATAAAACAACCCCCGTATATGACATTATGTAATAAAACATAAAAAGACCATGAAGTAAAGCTAGCATGTCTCCAGAATTATGCTGACTTAAGCTTCACATTATTTTCATGAGAACAAGACAAAGCTGTTGTATTCATCTGCTTTAGTTTTAACTCGGTGTAACCAAGAACCTGCTACATATAATAGGACAGCACGCTACTGTGTAGAGATTAACACAAAAGAGGAAAAAAAATAATTTATAATGCATCTTAGCAAGAAAGTATTTGCACCGCTAGTTTGCTGAAAAATGTTTTTGCATCCACTTTTCTCTCATTTAGCTTCCTTTCTGCCTCTTTCCATATTTGGAGATCCTTGATCAAACAAGTTTTTTTTAATCAATGCATTGCATCTCAACTGAAAGAGTAGGAAGAGGAGTTTCCCTAGACAGGTTGAAACTTTGTTGGATGTCCAGAGAAACCAGAACCTGCTGCGACCAAGCTGTGCAGTGTTTTCATCAGCTGCATCAAAGATTGGCTGGATGGTGAAATGACACTGCTTTTATGAGAGGCAAATAAAAACAAATGCAATTAGGATAGTTCAGATTGTCCAAGAAAGGTGTTTTATAAAACTATCCACAGAGCCAGAAACTGGGTTGTGCATTCAAAAGAAGGCAAAGAAAGGGTGAGTGGAAGTCTAATGAGACAATGGCTATCCATTTCTCATCATCATCTCTATGTCAGTTTCCTTTGTGTCTCAGTCTTTCTCTGCAGAAGTGCTTGGTCTCCTGAGTTCACTGAATTCTAAAAGAAGGTGAAGAAAAGGCTACAGAGACAGAAATGAGAACCAAGTGCTGCTATCATTTCTCATGGTCCCCCGTCACTTCTTTCTACCAGCTACTGCTCACTTGCTTTCTTCCTACATACTGACTGCTGGTATGCCTGATAACAGTATTACATTGTTAGATAACTTTAGGATTCCCACACTGTTAATTACTTGCACTCCCTGATTTGTGCAATAGCTTTAAAAAGTACATAGAAATGGACTGATATTCATATAGCGCTTTTCTAGTCTCAAAGATGACTCAAAGTGCCACATTCATAAATGCACAGCGCTACATTCTATGCTCTTTAACTGCTTTATCTATCTTACAATCATGTTTGCGTCCATTTTGGAATCACAAAGCACACAGAAAAACAGGGAAAAAGACCAGCTCTCACACAAGGAGACACCAGGAAGGTTCAAACCAAGAACCTACTTAATGTGAGGCGACTGTGCTGCACCACTGTGTCACCCAAAGTAGCTAGGTACACAACTCTTTTTAATAATCTTAAACCTTTAGCAGAGCATTGAAAAATTTACATAACTATGCTGGATTTCTCATAAAATGCTGTCATTTTTAGATTTTGTTGGAAACATATCGATTTGTTACAATCTCTTGAAGGGAAAATAAATTCATAATATTTTCAGTAAAAACAGGCATGCCACACCAAAGTAAAATAAGCTGAATTACTGTTTGGATATCCAGTAATATGACATTAAAGGCTTTTGACTTATTTTGCCTTCATGTGCAGTTCTCAGTATTTCAGCCTGATCAAAGGAGTGACAAACCCTAAATGAGACAAGGCTGGAAGATCTCCAGATAGATGAATAGATTAGCATCATTAATGGCTGTGACACAGGGATTTAATTGTGGCTCTTGTATTTCAGCTAGCATGGTCCCCAGTGGGTTATCGCTCAGTGGTAAAGCTCCGCCGACTCCTGCAAAAAGGCGGGGCTGTCTGGTTAGCTGCAATGTTAATTTCTCAGAGCTACATCCATGGCTACAATTCCATTCTATCTGCAGATAGTATTCATCTAATTGCGTCCACTTGACAAGCGAGCTAATTATCAGTGGCTGGGACAAAGATGACCAGATTACTTGTGCAATAAAAAAACAACTGAAGGAGCTTTGTTGGAGAGCTTAAAAAGCAAAGAAAAAAGGGTGTAAGGGCCTATGAAGAAGAATAAGTAATAATAACAACTTAACTGGCACTTGATAGTGAAGCTCATAGCAGATAATAAAGTTGTTTAAAACTGAATTATAGCTGGGATATACCACAGAATGAGGTATGATGTCAAACAGCAGACACACAATATGTAGGCAGCATAAAACATACACTATGACCACAGAACCAATTACTTTCTTAATTAATCCTTTGGTCTATTTAACACAAGAAAAATGGCCTTCACAATGTCCTAGAGGACAAAGAGGTATAATTAAATCTTGCATCTTGCATCTGACCAGCAGTCAAACCCCTGAAAGAATTCCTTCACTAAAATGCGAGACAAGGAAAGGGAGAATGGCAACACATATGACAACATAGAACAATTCAATTCTTGGAGCAGTGAATTGATCTTTCAAATACTGAATAATTAATTTTCTTTTTATTGATTTCATCAACGGAATTTGAAAAGACAAATTTTCCTCCTATTTTACAAATGTGAAGTGCAATACAGAGGTAGTCTATGAAGATATAAGTATTAAACTCTTTTGACATTAAATTTGGCTACAAAGGGTATAAAAAACATTAAGTACAGTACAGCAGTCCTGATGTCCTGGCAGAGACCTTGTAAAAAAGTTGTGTCTCATGTGAAGCATAAAATCTAAATGCCTGGCCAAACATTAAGTTCTTCAGCTGAATGACTAACCTACATTAGTGTGTGTTTTTACGGGAACTTGTTTCTTTCTAAGGAACTCTATGTTAAAAAGCATCTTGAAATGTGGAATGCATGTTAAAGCTCTCCACAAAGAACACAAGTCAAAATTGTGAAAATATAAATATAAAACAATACTCAATTTACAGAGATAATGATAAATCAATGCATCACTTTACAGTTATAGATTTGTTCACATTGGAGTTGATCACAAGCACACCGATTGGATGGCACGTATATAGATGGTCCGATTAGCTGAGTGTGTTCTATCACACCAAGCGGTACACTATACTGACAGAGTTATCAGTCTACACCAGTGGCACAGTCAAAAAAATAAAAATAAAAAATAACCAAGCATCTACCCATTCAGTTTGATTTTACAAATATTTTTGAATGAATGGGTCATTCTAAAGAGCTCGCCAAATTTAAACAGGATGCCATCGCTGTGCTGCAGCAATATCTAGGATTTTTCTTCCCTGCTAGATACTCCAGTATTGATGGTAGGTGGAAGCATTTAGGAACCACAGCAACTCTGCCACAGTGTGTGGCAGTGAGTGGCAGACCATGTAAAGTTACACACTGGGGTCGTCAAGGGTTGAGCTACATAGTGTGTGAAAGTAGGTAATCGGTATAATGCACAGTTGGCCCAGGTCCACAGAGTGTGTTTAATAAATATAAAACTTTATAAAATAACTTTATCAAGTGAGCTTTGACAAGATGACAGAACTAAAGCTCTGATTAGTGTCTCTTTTAACCTTTTTCTTTCCAACTGTTTTTTACTTCACGGGACTACCCATTTCCCACAGATGGAAGAGCAGACGATAAAGCAAAAAAGCAGCGGAGATAAAGGGAAAAATGCCACATGACAGCACAAGGGAGGCCTATTTAATTTGCCAGGGCCAAGGCATGACCAAAGCTGAGGAACACTATGAATAAATGACATGCATTATTTCACATGGCTCTGCTGTGACTTTCACTGTTTTTGTTAACTTTGTCATTTTCCTGCTCTCTCCACTCACAGCACCACGCCTGCACAAATGGGAGATTCTGAAATGAGTCCAGAGTACCGGCATGTTCCTCCTCCCCTTTTGTCTGTGCGGTAAAGAATGTCCCCTCACTGCTGCTGTGTAAATGTCCCCCGCTTTGCTGATGGATCTTCGCAGGGTGGATTCAACAGCAGGGACTGATTGAATTTCCACCATCAGATTAATCTCAAGCAGACACATGGAGCCACCTGCACAGGTGCATAAAAACAGTTATGTACAGTATACCCACATGACAATGAACAAAACTGCACGTGAACAAATAAACGTGTAAAACCTTAAGAGGACACCTGCACAATAAAAAGTCTTCCAAGTCTTCATTCCCTCACTACATTGTATTATCCACCTAAAAAAAAGGACCTCGCCATGTAACTTGCCACACATGGCATGAAATGCATGCAACAAGTGAATTTACTGCTACAACAAAAGCACACACAACTGAAATAAATTTCAGTTTCAACTATACAATTCGATGCGAGACACTAATCGTATTCAAACAACCTGCTCTTCAAACCCATTGGCAGTTTATTGTGACTACAATGCAACAATATCAGAGCTGGCAGCTATGACTATTTCTCCTGATGTGATTGTACTTTGCAGCTAATTACCCGTTTTACTATGAAAATGCCCACTCATTCTATTAAGATACACTCATATGGTGCTTGGTGAGCGGTCAAGCTGCAAAACAAAATTGAAGACTGAGTGATAGGCAATGTGGAGACAGTTCCACGTATTCAATTCAAGCACAGTGGATTTATGATATGGTGGCACATCGTATTAGGAAAAATTACCATATTTGTCTCATTTAAAATGATGTATTAGGCTAGGCAAGGCAGCAGTCTGCATCTGGAAACTGTTTACGATGGATTTCCGAAACAATAGGAGCCTGTGACCTCTGCTACATAAAGCAAACATGTAGAGATAGGCTTGCGGTGAACAGATGTGGGGTTCTGAATTAAAGACATTAACAGTGATAGAAATGAGCAAAACTATACAGATGCTTATCTGTAAGGTTTCTGCTGCAATCATAGTTGAGTCATTATTGAGTTATTGTCATGGTAATATTACTTTCAGATCAAAGTTATCACACTATTTAAAGTTTTCATAGTTTTTTAAACAATCGTATTTGGTTTTAGGGTTAACGTTTTCATTTCATTTTCATTTCTCTAGGAGCTAATACTTTTGCCTGGGCTCCTAGTTTCACTTTTAGCCCTGACCAGCTGTTTAGCTGTTTGTATATATGGTATAGATACCTCGAAAGACCTCGTTTCTCCTTTGTGCATATATTTATGAGCAGACAAAGGAGCAGGGGGAAAATATTTGAACATTTGGTTCCCCACACCTCTGTTTCTGTTTACACAAAGGTGTCACTTTTAACAACCTTGCTGACTATCAAAGGATTGTATGCAATAGTCAGTTCACAATGTGACCCTTTCTGAAGTGTTACATTGAAATATCTATAGGTTCACGTTTTTCTGCATTTATTATTCTGTTCCATTTGTACCATGCTAAAGTAGTTCAAGGATAAAAGAGCTGCTAAATAACTTCAGATCATTCATATATATAAAATTCAAGAACAACAAATTAGAATACATTTTTTATACAACGAATAGGGCAATATTTGCACTGGATAAACTACAGCTCACTTCTCTGCTGGCAATTCCCAGGACAGATTTTCCATGCTCTGGCATCATTCTTTGGTCTTCAAACCATGAGATGAGGTCATGCATTCCCCCACTACTGTGTGGAGAATATGAATGAAAATCAGCATGCAAGGCCCCAACATATCTCCCTGTCAATTAGAGAATGATTCTCTCTTTAGTGCTTTAGCTCAAAAATCCATCTCACGTTTGAAAAGTCATGAGCAACGAGTAAAGACTAATTCTGGGGATGACACAGGCAATTAGAGCATTGACAGTAATCTGCTCTGTTATAATTTACATTATTTTCTTCCTATTCAGAAACAGCATGGTGTACAATATTAGCTGAAACATATGGATGGATTTGTGCAGCACTGATAATTTAGTTTGAAAAACATTATTATGACTAATATGAATCAAGTTCACTGTATGTCATTAGCTGGTGTTTCATATTAAAAAATATGCTAAATGTTCAGTTTAAGGGTTGAACCATGAACTGATGTGGATAAACACTTTTACCAATGTTTGTGATGTGTTGAATTGAACCAAGTTTACCATTTTTCCCAATACGTACATCACCGTCCTGACATAAGCCCGACAATAGGTATTAATCGGTAGATATATAGATGAATGGAGCAGATGCAGTGGCACCGTTCCAAGGTTGGGGACAAGGAATGAATCAATATTAAAATTTATCAAACTAAATAAGCAAAATAATCTAGTACAAATCGAGTTAATATTTGATGGACTACTCAAGTACTAAGGTCTTATTTCTAGGCTAACTACACAGCTACACATTTTTCAAATGCTGAAAAATACAACTCTATAATGATTTTAAATTATAAATGTAATCCTTAAGAAAATATGATGATCCCTGCCCCTGACTCTTTCCTCTGCATGTGTTTCAGTTTCCGGGTGGGTAAGCAGAGGCTCATCGGAGCACGCATGGGATTTGGGCTGTTGTTTGCACTTCATTCTACCCTTGCTCCCCTGCCTCCCTTCCACCACACTATGTGTCTTCTTAGCTCTTCTTTAGTGACATTATATGGTTTTCTGCACTAATAGCAATCGACTACTGACTGCTGCACCCGATTAGTTTTACACTTAGGTAACCTAAGTTTACTTAATAAATTACTTTGTTAATCTGTTAAAACAGTGTGCCCACACTTTGGATCTTATGAACCAGGATGTGAAAATACAACTTTCAGAAGTAATAATATATTCTACAAGGACTGTAAAAATTAAAGCAACATTATACACTGCGGCATGCAGAAAAGGAGAGATGAGTTCTAAAATGGTTTGAACAGTCAAATGTAAATCAATCTCAGACAATCTAGTCTTTACAGCAATATATTGCACACACCTTAATGAATACATATGCATTCTGATTACTCTTAGTTATACCTTCAATTTCACTACAACCAATGCATTCGTAGAAAGGAGATTTCCACCCATTTGTCCTGTTGACATGAGTAAACTAGAGACAAGTAAGGAGGAACCAAAGAGATAATTGTCTGCCTTGTCAGTCAAAAATTCCAACACTTGGCATGGTAATATACTTAATTAAAGATCTATCAAATAGAAGAATTAATGCTTATGTGGTTTCTGAAAGCAGGGAAGAGCACTGTTAATTCTTCTACATACCCATTAAATCAAAAACAAGGTTTTTATCACAGTTAAGAGTTAATTGTGATGTTAATCACTTAATACATTAGTCTGGAAGCTGTCCAGTAAATGCCTAAACACATAATGGTCCTCACAAATACTAAGTATACCGCAACAAACTACAGTTCAGTCATAAACAGGATAAATATTAAACATCCACCTTTTGAAATTGACAGGTTATTTCAATAGGATGTGAAGTGATCTATTGCGGCCATCAAAGCCAATTTTCTACAATAGAAGGCTGTTTGTTTACAATAAATACCAAACACATTTGAGCAGAGTAAAGAAAAAGTCATTAATTTTTTTTTTCCCAATGATGGCCAATTCACCGTGTAATCTCTACATAAACTTATGACAAAGCAGACTTTGAGAGCAGTTTTCTTTACTAAAACGACACACTTTCCCCTTGTAACTTTGTTGGTTATAAGCGGAAGTCCAACAACAGGAAAGCAGGACCGGCTCGGGCACGATACTTTCTGATGACTCAAAAAATCCAATCAAATTATATTATATGGCATAAACATGATTCATTTACCTTTTTGCTAAATGAAATAGTCTCCATTTTGTTATTTTTAACAATAGGTGTTCAGATACATGACAATGACAATCATGGAGCAGCCTGTTGCTATTGTAATGAGAGCTGTCAGTCTGTTTACAGTGAGTGTTTCATTGATACCAAACTGCAGTGTTTAGGGCATGTGATGGGCAAAAGAAGAGTAAAAAGTAAAAATGTGACAAGTGCACAGGACACCAAACAAAAATAAAAAGGGTTTTCAAACTATCCTACAGAAACCTTTAGCTCACAATTTCAAAGATTAGTATAGATGTACAAATTACATTGCATATAATGATACTGAAAATGCTCCAGCATTTTTTGTAAAGGTGGATTAGGATTCTTGCGTATTGTAACCATCTAATATAATAACAATGGACAAAACCACTGGCTTGTGAATTTCTATATATAATACAAAATATGAGACTAGATTTCAATGTGAGGGTAGAGCTGGGGAATTATCAACTAACACTAGAGCCAGCTAGCTAATGTGATGAGCAATACATCCCTGTGCACGATATTATAAATGCTGCTAAAAATGTCTAGTGAAAAATGAACTGACATAAGGCTACTTAAAAGATAACTAAACATTTTGCTTTGTTTTAATACAACCAAATTCTGGAAAAGATCAAAACAGCACCCACGTCCCACACAAAGTGGCTACACATTTAATTATGCATAACTTTAAGCTTTGATGCAAATTTAAACAGGTGAGTTATATAAAATTTCACCCCATACAGTTGAAAAAGGAAATTTAGCCAAAAACAGTTTTTGTACCACGCTGTAAACAAGTTTATTCCTGCTGTTAGGCATTTTAGCTTCAGCATGTCTATGTAATTACTTCAAAAGAAAAGAAATCCATGCAAACTTTAGGCTATTTTTATGCTTAACTCATCTCCATTTTTCATATGTTTGATAAAGCTCACACATGTTGGTCTTACCGAGGAAAATAGGATAGTTTTGACTCCAAAAAGCTATTTCTCATTGGTAATACTAGTGTTGTTTGAGACACAGTAAATTAATTTAAAATACCACCCAACTTTGCATCTACAGAAGATTAAGTTTAAATAAAAGTAGCAGAAAATCAAATTTAGATCTTGGCATAGCAACCTTTCTTGCAACAGCTTGTACATTATAGAGGAATTACTCTCACAGGACAAATCATAATCACCGGCTGCCTGACATCAGCTTTATGGTCATTTCTTCCTCCTGTTTCGCCACAGCTAAACTCTGGATGACAGCATTTTAGACAAATATAGGCAGATGTGAACTCTCAGGTCACTGAAGTACTGCTGGTTTATAAGTTCACGCCAGATGGCAAGCTCTGATTCATCTTTTCTTTTTTTAATTTTCCTCAGTCATTTTTCTTAGCTATATCTTGGATGCCAATCAATGCTAAAGCTATTCTTGCTCAAACAGATATCACCTTCTGCCAAAGATTGCATTATGAGGCCTGCTGTCAAGTCAAATGAATGTAGATGCTTTTATGAGATGCAAGCTTCTGTTTACAGCAATAATTTCTCTCAGTGGGGGATATCACTGTGAAGCACCCTGCGTATAGATCATCTGTTAAACACATCTCATCTCTCATGCTCTCTTCCTTCCAGCCTCCCTCAGCAAAACAGTGGCTAATTAGTTCTACACAGCTTTGTACTAATTTACTGCAATACTTTTGCGCCCATCTTCAAATCTCAAATGGTGTTTAAAGATAAATTTGTCTGTGCTATTGTTGTCCATTTATGTGCGTTTTATGCTTGTCAGTGTTTCTGCTGCCGCCCGATGAAGACGCGTCTTGCCAGAAAGATGTGTGCATGATAAGTGACTGTGAATCAAACTGTGAGTTGAATGGCAGCGTCGGAGGCAAAATGACAGAATGACACAGACAGAATGTGAGTGTGTGAGCGAGAAACAAAAAAAGTGAAAGGGGTAGAGACATTTGAGACATTGGAGATGATAGTCGTTGAGCCTCCGGGCTTGGTAATCATAATGGCATTAAATGAAAAAGGTCACTACTGTTAATGTCTTTTAGGGTATTACACTCTATTAGTTGTGCACTTTATACACCCAGGATATGCCTAGTTTATGACACAAAGCATAAATTATAATTTGCATTATTTGTATATTGTCTTTCTTTTTTTATTTTTCCACTTTTATGTTTAAGACTGATGACTTTACTTGAAGTAATGAAGCAATTCTAGGCTTCAGATTACCTCAAGTGTATCCTAACAGCAATGAAGATGAGTTCTTTTGCATATCTTAACAATATATTTAGTTTTCTAAAATGATAAAAACAACTTGAACACATAAAAATAACTTTCAAAATAAAGCTGTATCGGTATTTACAAGAGGTGAAATGATCGGTTCATTGTTCCATCTGTCAGACAGAAAAAATAACTGGTAACCGTACTGACTTTAATTATATTACTTAATTTTAAGCAAAATGCCAAATAGTCCCATGTTCCAGAATCTGTCGAGTTTGATTTGCTTCATCCCTCTGTTTTATGTGATTATTATACAAACCTGTTTTTTAATCCTGCTTTTCCCATTCATCAGACAAAAGCAGAAATCCAAAGGTAGCACATTGAGCTGTTGGGGTAGTCATTTTTTTCATCTTTTCTGGCATTTTATTGGTCAGTGATTAACTGGGAGTTCTGTAGTAATCAATAATTAAGTTTCAGCCCTAGTACCTAAAGAAGCAGAGCATATCGATAACCATCAGTTCTGTGTCAGAATCATTGACAGCTGTCACATGTCTCTTTGTGCCGATTATGACCCTTGACCTTGCTGGATGCCCCTAGGCCCTGGCCTGTACCATTTGTCTACTTGATGTGGCTGACAGTCTGTCTACCCAGCAGGTCCTCTCAAGCCTTACTTTCAGCCAGTGACCTGCACTGATGAGAAACCAGGCAGTCTGTTGGCTTTCCAAAGCCAGGCTATCTGGCACATACTGCAACCTACTGTCAGCTACAGATACACATTCATGAGCACACTTGAATGTACAAAATCAGCATACATGGAGGCATTTCAACACAATTATCACTGCATGTAAATACTGTAAACATATGAAAGTATACACATATGCTGCCACCTTAACATGTTTCAGCTGGCACTGAGTGTCTGTACTAACACCATGACTCCTGCCATATGGCCAGTGACATACTGCTCTTCATTAGGGCTTAAAGCGGCAGCCCTCTGGGGCTAAGCTGTAACTCACTGACACATCATGGGCAAAAAGGCTTCTCCCCAAATGGCCTAAATTATATTATGGACATCCATTGCAATGCTTAGTCTCAAAAGCGCAGGCTTCAAATATGTCTTTATCCACCAAAGCAGCCAGTGTTTTCCCATTTAGGAGAAATTTCAATATTGGCAAAAGGAAAATAGAATTATACTGGGAGGGGGAGGGATGTTGCTGATTAATGTTGAATTTCTGAAGTGGTTTTGAAAGTAACCATTTGTCACAGCAACACTTAAATGTCAAATTAGAAGCACGTTTAGGATTTACAGAGGTATGCAGGATAACATGAACTATTTTTCAACATAATGCAATCCAGTGAAATAGCCTTTTCAAAAAGTGCCCCATTTTTTAAGTTCCATTCAATTGTATACATTTGTGTTTTGCTGTTTTGTGTGGGGCATGATTAATAGGCCTTCAATTCTAACCACAATCTTTCCCGATTTGAACCAGATGATGTACAATATAGCTACTGCATGTTAGCTCTTGGTCTAAGGCTGCCTTTGGGATATCAAATCAGCAGAGGCATCTCTACTTTTTTGATGAACTCTTCCAGCTCTTGAATACCCATTTTGTAGGTGAACCGAGACTGCTGAGTCAGTTTATCTGTATAAACAAAAGCATGCCTCGGTATTGTCTACAGAGAAGAAAAATATGTACCTGCAGATACATAAAGAAGATTAATGTCCGTGATTGCACATCAGACTATTGTAAACAACGCAGCTTCCTTTCATTTCTACCTCTGTCTCTGTTTTGTTCTCCTGCTTGTCTGTCTCGCCTGCCACAAGTATACCTTTGTATAGGATGGTTAACTTTTTTTTTCCCCCTGCAGCAAATATGCTGCTGAAATGTTCTGGTGATTCAAAGTTTATACTACAGTGTTTTCAGGATATTCAAAACTTGTGCTGGTTCCCACTTTTAAATCTATTTTTTCTTTTCAGTGTTCAAAAGTGTTGAGTTTCCTTTGGATTGATACCTGAGGACCTATCTTTGAGCAGTCATTTCTGCTCTGGGAAAAGAAAAAATAGCTTGTCCTGAGTTTAACCCAAAAGCATACTTGTTGTTCCCTGTTAAGTTTGTCCCCTTTTGTTCTAGTCTATCTACACCTTTATACAGAGTTTTGTCCAAGTCTATAGATGAAGGTTCATCTTTGTGTGTATTTCTTTCAGTTTCAGGCTTTTGGTGACTGCCTCCATTGTCCCCAGCTATTCCATGATTTCAAGTATCTCTTTTAAAGGTATCTGCTGGAGATATAGCCTGGCTTTTATCACATAAAGACACCACAAATACATAGAACGTGTTGTCTCCACTGACAATCAATTACACTATTGGTCTTTATCACGCTGTCATTAAAATAAAAAACTAATTCCGCGTTCCTAGTGAGCTACATCAACACAACAACAAAAACACCAGCGAGCCAGAAATTCAGCAAAGTATGAACTTGATTAGCAAATTCTTTTATGTCACAGGGTCAAACTAAGCCATTTGGAAGCATACGGCTCGGTAATTTCCACTGTCTACACCATCAGATTGCTTTGATGAAAACTATTTCTCCACAGAGCATGCCAGTGCTTTATTTAAAACACTTTGATTTTAACACATTTCTCATCATCTGATCCTAAAGAAAACAAACTGCACACCATAAGAGCCCTTGGTGATGATTTTGTCTTAACTGGCCAAACAAATAAATAAAAACCTTCTGGACTACTGCTGTCAACTGAACAAGAACAACAAAGTTTCTATTCTTTATTTCAACACTTTAAGAAAATTACCTCACAATAACAGTCATTTAAATCAGCTCAAAAAAGGCATTTTTGCAGTCAATATGTTTCATAGAATCTCCTGACTGAGGTTTTCACATCAAACTGTTGTGTGGGAAAAAATATGAAACTGTTTAAATATTTAGTAAGCGGGATGTGAAAACTAGTATTTTTTCTTTGGCTCAAGAGAAAACATGCCAGAAATCTCATTAACCCCATTCCAATGAGCCAGTCAGCAGCTATAAAAAGGCCAGGACCCTCTCACTTTTTCATTATGTTTTTCCTAAAACAATCGTTTATTCATGGTCAAAATAACTGTTTTTTAATGTGATGTAAATTTCGACGCATTAATTTATCTCCATGGAATGTGCCTTGTCTGACAAACAAATGCAGTCGAACACATTTATATATACTTTACACAGCATCCCTTTTTCCAAAGCTCTCTGTGGTTCGAGTGTCTACAGGGTCTTAACAGTGGCAATATAATTGGGTCTCACTGGGAAAACAGCGAAACAGATGTGGTAGGGCCCAGCTTCCAGAAAGGCAGGAAGGTAAAATGCACGTGATGTGAACCAAGGGGGAGCATGGAGGAAGCAGGTGATACCTGTAGCGCTATTTAACTTCCCATCAGCTCTGCAACCTTTCACAGAAAACAGCAAGAATTTGGACTTTTGTATAACACCCCTGTCATCACAGCAAGTAAGTGCTTAAAACACAACAGAGTCATGTATTTCACTGTTATCTGGGCAGATGTTTTTGTTTTTGTTTTCTTTAATCAAGATGTTTTGTGATTTGCTAGCCCAATGCCACCCCAATCAATTCAAAACACCAGTTAAAATCAAGTACCACATTTCTTTGGTAACTACTGATGAGTACAAGTTCTCCGTAATTGTGAACCATCTAGTGTTCAAACTAAAATCATTATGTTGTGAACAACTATAACACATTGTTTACTGCCAATGGACTGTATTATACTTATTATCTCTTAATCGTTGTTTTGGCTATCTTGATGCATAATCACAACAGCGCTGCTTATGGAGTACTGGTTTTATTACGTGTACATCCACAAATAAATGATTGCATACATATTTGTCCTGCCTTTGAATATTGGTCTAACTGGCCAATGGAGTGTGCAAATTAGGACTATAGCAGCCTTTCCATGCAGTAACAAAAAACATTACTGCCTGGAACCATCGAATCATAGGTGGTAATTGTGTTTTAGATTAAAGGCTTAGTAGGCTGATTGCTGGTGCTGCCTGAGTCAATAAGCAGGCTTGGTGAGGGGAGAACATGCTGGAACCGCTGTGGTGATTAACTACATGTTCCTGAATTTTATTTGTGATCAAGCATGGAGATTAAAAGCAGTGGTGGTCAGGTAGGGTTTAAAGAGGTGCGCTGAGGCCAAGGGGGTTTTATGTTCACTGCGGGCTTGCTAGTAGTTATATTTGCAAACAGAACCCTGTATGAGTGGCTATCTCTACTAGTGCAGTGCTTGGAGATTTACAGAAAAACATGCTAAACGTACAATGGGTTTCCAATCAATTAAGTACTATTATAAGTGGCTCTTCATTTCTTAAAGAGCCCCACTTTGACAGGAAGTCTTAGCCAGATACCTTGACTATAAGGCTAGGGTTCTTATGAAATGAGGTAGCTGTATCACACTGAGCAATCACACTGAGCTGTTGACATTTTTTGAGAAAATTCCTTCTGTGTCATCCCAGGTGAAAAATGATCTTCAGCTCAATAACAATCTATAATTGATGGGCTTTTGTGGCAACACTAACCCCTCACATAAGGAGGAAACTACTGATTCTCAAAGGGACTCTCGTACTTAAGCTTTCTTATGTCGCAACTACAGATGAAGATAAATCAATGTTTAGAGACAAAGCAACAAACATAATGCAGTAAAAAGTTTTCAAATCCAAGCAAGATCAATTCAGCAAATTGCACAGTAATAGAAAGGAAAGCTGTACAGTTTCAATCGAGGGAAAGAGACAAGTCTCTGTATTTAAAAATGGAAAGAGAAAGACCGACCCCATAAACACCACAGTCATTACATATCAAGTGAAACTAACTTTCTACCTGCCCGTGGGACATTCAGGAGTTAGCAATCTTAAAAAAGTGTTTTAACACAAACATTCGTGTATAAACTGAACTAATTTACAATTTTCTCTTCCATTCCGTGCTTTCAGTTAATACTCATCAGTCAGGAATAACAGTTTATGCATGTATTTATAGCAGCAAACACCTAGTCAAATATTATGTTTCCTCACTTGCATTTATACTCAAGGCAAACAGTAAACTCTGGTTTAGGCAACAAGACTAATTGCAGTATATAAGAATGTTTAAGTAGAAAGATGTCACCAGACTGGAAAGCAAGCAGCGTTCTAGGATACGGATATAAGAAAAAACGCTTTAGGTTATGATATGTTTTCAAGTTAGCTGTACTACTTTGCGGAAGCATCCTTTGCACATGATTTTTTCTGGATTAGCATCACTTCCCCTAAAACTAAAGGAGCCTTGTTGCAAACAGTGGATCATGATCTGATTTGCGGGACAAGCTCTTTGCCTTCTGCTGTACCAGACATTTGAATTTTGTTTTATGACTGCCTTTTGACGTAGTGTTCCATGTCCAAACTAGTCCAGGAAACTTTAAGCTGCGCAGTGCAGTGCACAGCTTGCAGAAACGTCGCGAGGCGGTGGTTTAGGGAGTGCTTGATTTGTCTTTGTTTAAAGCCCGTTTTGTGTTCTGTTGGTGGTAGTGCTGCAAATTTATATTACATTTATTACATTTATACAAAGTTAATCCAGTATTGCCCATACCAGTACCAGTGTGTCATGATTTATGAGACATATAAATTTGCAAATTCTGAACACATTTTAATTACCACTAAATCACTCTGATTTTTATTTTCCATGATAGTTAGGTAAAACAACAAAACACACCATTAAACTTTTCATGTTTTTTTGAGACTTGGAATGTAAATGTGCCTGTCTTTAAACCCCCCAAACAACCTACAATTCAGTGGGCTACATACTGAACTTAGAGGATAGAAACAGTATCAATCTTGACACGATAGTATCGATCCAATACTATTGAGATTTGGATCAATCTGCCCACGTCTAAAATGGCCTGGTAAATGGCCTGTATTTGTATAGCGCTTCACTTAGTCCCTAAGGACCCCAAAGCGCTTTACACTACATTGAGTCATTCACACACACATTCACAGACTGGTGATGGCAAGCTACATTGTAGCCACAGCTGCCCTGGGGCGCACTGACAGAGGCGAGGCTGCCGGACACTGCCGCCACCGGGCCCTCTGACCACCACCAGTAGGCAAACATGATATTTGGCATGCAGCCTGGAGCAACCTGGGATCGAACCACCGACCTTCTGGTTAGTGACTGACCTGCTCTGCCACCTGAGCTACAGCCACCCCTAGTCTAGTTGATGAATACTTTCAGTATCAGTCAGGAAGCTGAAATTGTGATTGAGGGTAATACTGGATTAATTGTGGAGCCCTAGATTGTTATATTTCTGTATTTGTGTTTTTGTGTGGGTTCACAGGACAGAGTTAGAAGCGTGACTAACTCAAGGCCTTCAGATGCCAGCATTATCTGTTTATATTACAGTGATCAAATGCATTTTGAAGTCATTTCCACAAGAGAGGAAGACAAACAAGACAGCCATACTCACTTTTCTCAGGTCAGTTTCTTGGTCTGGTCTGAGTTTACCCACCTGACCACATAGGCCAAACTAATGGAATAAACCCTTCCGACTATTTGTTGTGAACACACAGCTCAGAAGTTCTTGAGAGAGACAATGAAGCCCCAGTTGCAAGAGTGTTCATTTAAAGCTGCCTGTATGCTCTCACAGTAATGCAATCTGGAGACTTCTATATGGGTTCCTTTAGAGAACTGTCTCATTCTAACACAATCTTATGTAGCCATAGTGAGACACTTGTACGTGTAGCTCAAAGACAATTTTATACGAAAAAATACTTGCTCAAACTTGTCTAGGTTATTAGGAAGACTGAAAGGTTTCATACCAAATCCCATTTCTCACATGACATAGCTAAATGGTAAACCAGTGATTTGTGACATGGTGTGTTAATTTGTTTCATACATTAGGTACTGGACCAGGAAATTATGTAAAACACTGGTAAGTGAAGACTCTTCAGTATCATGTAATATTTTGCTGTGTTTTATCTACAACAGCAAGAGCATCAGCTGACCTTTATGTTACATTAATTGCAAGTAATATCTGATATTTGACTATGTTTACAAGTGACAAGAACTTTATATATTTCATTTTGCAAGTTAAAAGACTAGTACTTTAATTGATTTTACAACATCAGATGTAAACAGATCGAGCCATTGATAAAAAACCCCTGTAAATCAATGTCTTTATGCCAGTCATCCTCAATCCTGCCAATTCTCAGCACATAAAATGATAGCAAATCCATCAGAACAGTAACCTTAACTGTTTCCACTTCAAAGGGCCCCTTATTATAACCTGGTAAGCTATATGTCTTTAAAACAGAATTTGCCACCTTTTTAAAGAGTTGAGTATGGCAAAATAAATGTAAAGGCCACACAAAGAACAATCAAGAAAAGTTGCAAACACAACGTCAAAGCTTTAAAAGCACCTGCGAAAATGAAAAGGTTACGCTTTATACACAATCAGTGTTTATACACAAATCTAGCCATGACAGAAACTGCTAAATGGTAAGGCAGAGTGAATCCAAACCTACGCCAAGAAGCAAAAGCCTTATTTTCAGTAGACAATAAAAGCAGATATGAACAGGCTTTCAGGATCATCCATTTCTACCTGTGCTTGTTCCTACAATAGAACCAGTCTCCACATGTTTTTCCTGTGATTTTGTTTTATCAACAATTTTTCAAAGACTTTGTGATCAGTTTTAATGATTGTTGATTAGGCTGTAAAACCAAATAACTCTTTCATGTTCTCTGATCAGGACAAGGATTTTTGCAGATATAACTTACAGAAGCAGAGCAACACAAAAACAGTGGAAGGACTGATGTCACAAATTTCCTTAAGGAGTTTCTGTTGCATCATATTTTGCAGATATGAGGTAATCGTTTTAATAACATGGTATTTAATGTTATAATTTCAGGTTTTTGTTATATGCAAAACAAAAAAATCCACATTTATGTAGTTTTCCAAATCTCACTCTGGGGTGGTGATGGTGACAAAGAGCCTACTTGTATTTCAAAACTCCCTCAAGTGTCTCTTATCCTTAGAGCCCAAGGTTGTTGATTTTGGCATTGCAGCTATGAAGCTGTTACTGACTCAAGTTGAGAATGTGTTTTTCCCCTCTTTTTATGATAGAAATTACAAGAAAAAATAGCCTCATTAAGGCAATGAGGAAAAGGACATTAGAATCTCCTCTATGCCTTCATTCATTACCTAATTTAAACACCACCTGTTGGCTATTTACATTTCTCCCACCTCCCTCTGTTATCTTCTCAGATTTTTACAACATAGTCCCTTCTGCTTCATCATCTTGTCTGTTGAACCAAAATTAGCACTTTTTTTCTTCCACAATCATAAATCAACTTATCAACAAAATGTGCCGCACCTGTTGCGCAGGTGGCGTTTCTAAAATGAATGTCATCTTATGTCACCATCTAAGCAGCTACTTGCCATTTAATGTATATTTGCAAATGTATATCATCAATCATTATCATTGTCATCAAAAGTGACCTGCTTATTCAAAATGATATGCTGTTTTTCATTTTCAAAAACAATAATCCTGATGGTAACTGTGGCACATTATGGTTAGCTACCAGCAGGGCTGGACTGGGATAAAAAATCAGCCCGGGCGTTTTGACTAGAGACCGGCCCACCAGGTATTATAGGAAAAGCCATAAAGCCTTTGAATGAAAAACTGTTGTGACAGTGAACACTGTCTTGTTGGTATATGTATGATGTCTATAGATTTTATATCAGATAAAAACTTTGGTTGTAAGATTCAGATAATTATTTATTAAAAGCTAGACATTTTAAATGAGAATAAGAAAGAAAAGTATTTCTTTGTGCCCCCTTTTCCCTGTTAATGCCTTACCTGGCCCCCTGGCAAAATTTTGCTTGACCAGCTGTCAGCTACATAGGAAAGGATCCTGGTGTTATTTGTCTCTCAGAAAAAGTTCATAACTTCCCTTCAACTCATTCATGTCACCTGAAAGGTAAACCTGTTTCTCCATCACCTGTTCAGCTCTGATGATTCAGTAAGGACATCTCCTGGTTTCATCTTCATGTTTCCCTCTCACCACATATCCAAACCGATATCATGACCAGCAGCTTTTACAGCTGTGGCTCCAGCAAACATCAGCTGATACTAGAAAGTAATATTAAATACATTCTTTTTTCCATT
>VUQG01044841.1:0-25011 GCA_015106755.1 Etia nguti | reverse complement strand
ACAGTGCTATGTGAAGAGAGAGGGAGACACAGTGGTGTGGCTCTGGATTTCAGGCAGACTACAGGTGAGGTTGTGGGGGGTGTGAGCATTCACTGCAGTGTCAAATCTGTTGAAAAACAAATTCAACTCATTAGCTCTATCCTCACCGCCCCCATCTCCCCTACTGTTCCTTCAGTGGGCTGGTTTCAGTCATTATGCAAATGTACTGTTTATAAGATTGGGGAAACCTGCAGTCAGCTGAGACTGAAGAAGTCACTTGGATGAGTGACGAAACGTTTCTCCCACTGAAAACGCTATGTCCAGATGAACAGAATCAACTTTTGGAGATTTACTTACCTGGATGATTGAGAATGCATCAAGACGTCCCCTACTGTTGGCTGGCCTGAATCCAGTGATGGTCTTCATGCCACTCCACACCTCTCTCATGCTGTTCTGCTGGACTTTCCACTTAGCTACTGATACTTACAGTAGTTATAAAGACTAAGGTTGCATAAAAGTGAGGTTGTTGTGAAATATGCTGACCATTATTTTGTAAATACGGATAGAGAAATATATGTGATTATACTTTCAAATAAGACATAATATATGTATATCTATATATATAGATATATAGATATATTATTATTAATATGTTACTAAATAGAAACAGAGAATTTTGCATTTTTTAGCTCTGTTTCCTGCTTATTAAGTAGAAACTACCACAGGTTATTGATTGGTAATAACTAACAAATTACCACATTATTAAGTTCTTGTTTCTGCCTTGTTACCCTACTATTACGACTTTGTTACCAAGCTATATTTTTACATTATTACCCCCAGTTTTGGGGCACTTATTATTCAGTTACAAAAATTGAGGTTATATTCTTATACTTCCCCGCCTTGAGGCGACTGTTGTTGTGATTTGGCGCTATATAAATAAAATTGAATTGAAAATTGAATTGAAAAAATATAAGAATATAATCTCACAGCAACACAAATACCCAAAAACCTACAAATAATTTTTTTATTTGTGTATATGAAAAATATTTTGTATTTCTTATATTTCATGGGTGCAATTTCCACAAAAGTATGAATTAATTTGTTTCAAGTACAGCACTTACCCATATACTCAAAAATGGGAAAATGAATGCAGTAATACATGTCTGAACTCAGCACATTGCAATTTTTGGAAAGAATGTGCAAATAGCAAAAGAAAGGGGAAAATTAAGAAAACATGGACTTATAGAATGCATTAACAAAATACAGAACACAACCAAATACAGAAATGATTTCCAAACAGAGAAAAAACATAAAATATTCACATTACATGATTCACATGTCTCTGCGGGTTTACAGTTAAATACTTTGATTTAGTCCAGGCTTTCTCAGCTATTTATAGATTAACAGTTATCCACAATAAGTTGTGGGGACATCAAAGAATAGCAGGTGAAGTTACTTATGAAGACATATGTAGTCTGCACATGGAGCATTGTGAAAATACAGCACTTGATTTAAGCTGTCTGACCTGTAAAAGCACTGAAAGAACAATTGTCATACATACATAGCACCTTAAAAAAAAAGAATTTAAGTCTACATTTCAAATATATTGCATATTACATCAAACAAACTGGATCCATGATGGCAACCAAAGTACTCTTCTGATATATCTGACCAATTTGTATTGAAATGTTTTTGCTTTGTTTTTTTCGTGTTATTATGTTGGGTAGTATTACATTTCTTGGAAATGAAAGAGGAAATAGAAAAGGAACACACAGCTGTTATGAGAATTTTAATTACTCTTTAATGTTTAACATTAGTGAAAGACGGCATTATTAGGCTGTGTGTCAGAGTCAGAAAAATATAAGCACTTGCATATGTGTATAACACATTGTGTTGAGTTATAGCCCTTATTATGACGCCCCAAATGCCACATTGTCACCATCGAGAGTTTCCTTTTCCCACCCTGCTGATTTATAATCGAAATACAGAGTTAAATACCTAAGGACAAATTGTCAGTCTTCTGCCAGCAGCATGAACAGTTTGCAGTAGAAGACCATAAACTGGATTTATGCTAGGACTGTTGCTGAAAGTGAGGAAGATGAAATGACACAGTGAGCGATGTCTATAACGCTACACGTATGTTACCTTATTGAGCATTTTACAGCATTTTCTGACACGTCCTGTATTGAAGAATTAATTTATGATCTGTGGGTTTTGTTTTGGGATTTTGGGCGTTTGGGAGACTTTTTCAATGTTTAGGTTATTGATATTATCTGTTTGCTGTTCTTAGTTGTGTCTGTTGTCTGTTCTTGAATTTTTATTTATTCATAGCATTTTGAGTTTTCTGTTCTGGTTATATTTTAGTATCATTTGCATTTCTTCCTATTGTATTACTGTCTCATCCTCCTGTCTAAATTCCCCTAGGTTTAGTTAATTCATGTGTCTGCATTTCCCTCTTTTTTTTTCTCACTTCCTGTTTTATTTCTGTAGGTACAGTCCCGATCAAAGTTTAAGACCACTTGAAAAATGGCAAAAAAAAAAATCATATTTTGCATAGTTGGATCTGGCCATTGTGTACTGTAGCATTGAAAAACCCAGTCGTTACCACACAGACGTGGACCATCAGTCATGAGGGATGCTCTCTGCAACATCTTGACATAGCCAGCGGCCGTTTGATGCCCCTGCACCTCCTGAAGCTCCATTGTTCCACTGAAGGAAAAAGCACCCCAGACAATTATGGCTCCCCCTCCACTGTGGCGCGTAGAAAACATCTCAGGTGGGATCTGCTCGTCATGCCAGTAACATTGGAAACCATCAGGACCATCAAGGTTAAATTTTTTCTCATTTGAGAATAAAACTTTCTTCCACCTTTCAATATCTCACCTCAGCAGTGATGGCGCACTGCGAGAGACCCTGCTTATGCAGTTCAACAACCCGAACACCTTCAAAAAGGGAAAGTTTTTTTTGCCTTTGCCATCAGAACGTCATGACAGTGTGACTATGTGACAGAAAATGACAATGAATCCACAGTTTTGCACAGATTTGGCCTTTTAAAGGCATGTTTCGGTTTAAGCGTTGTTTTCAATAAATTGCATGCTCAAAAAATGTTTTGTGTCACTCCCATTTCTTCTTGTTGCATGTTGAAGCTCTACTTGGAACCTTGTTAAGATCCAACCATGCAAAATATGATTATTTTGCCATTTTTCAAGTGATTAAACTTTTGATTGGGACTGTATTTGTCTCTAGTATCTTACGGTATGTTTAGGAACTGACTACTGCAATAGTCAGTATAGTTACTGTTTCTGACATGGCGACCAGAAAGACCAGGACATTTGCTGATTTTAAGTTAAATTAAGTGAACTAAGTGGGTGGTTTCTGGGTTAAACCTTCTCTACTTCGATTCAAGTGACTGAAATGATTACCAGTGAGAGTGACAAATACTGCTAGTTGACATATGACAGGAAAGTAAATATGTTAGAGGTTTACCTAGGAGTTTAGAATACCCATAACCAACCTTCAGTAAAAAGTTGAAAAGACAACTTTTCATCATTCACATTTTAACCAAATCGAGGCAGGTGATGTTTTTTTGTGAACATCTTTTCAAAGCCATAAAAATCACGGTTTGAATCTTTTACTTTTTAACCATATCTGTGGTTACAAATGGTCAAGTTATCTTTTAATGCGCTCTTTGGGTTGAGTAAGCTTAAATTTCAATTGTCTTTGTGTAGAAAATGACGGTTGTGAAAGTGGAGTGACGTTGATCGAGCAAAAGCTGAAGGTGTTAATAAAATGACACTGGGAGACTGTGACAAAAATCAGCAGCAGGTTTCCAGTGTTCTGAGACTTCATCTGCAGCAAACCCTGAAGCTCCAGCAGTTAGTCTGAATTTTAAAATAACATGTCCTTAATGACCTCACTCCCACACCATAGCCTGCCTTTCTTCTTCACTTTACATTTGAACTCGATTAGGCTAATCATTTATGCCTGTTTAACATGAAAGCCTCTGCCGCTCTCCAAAAGTGACATCAATTTTCTTTTTGTGCAAACTGCAATTTGGGCCAAGCTAGTAACTCAAGAAACCCATGTCTTGGATTCATGATTCACTCGGTATATTCAGTCATTTTACATCTCCTCTCATAGACACATTCATCCAAGACTGTTTGCAAAGCTGTTTCATTGTGACAGTAATACCAATATGCCCCTTTGGCACTGTGTATAAACATTTTCATGTCAAATATGCCAGTTTCCAGTGGTAATAAATAAGCGTGGCAGTAGGTAACAAAATTGACGCGGAACACACTTCTACTTTCAGTACAAATGTAGCACAAATCTATACACACACAAACAAACACTCATATAAAGCAACAGGAGCTACACAGCACCAACCAGGGAATCATTATGTAATATACCATATATCAAAGTCTCCCCTTGAGCAACTTCAGGGATAATTGATACAACAAAGGATCACACTGCCTGAGCCATAGGAGTCACCCAGAGTAGCTCCTAAATCACTGCAAGTCAGCATGACACATTATGGCTATTTTTGCTTTGCTGTGTACCATTTGATATAATTTAAAGGAGTGGCAGATTTACAAAGTTTCTCTGAAAACTGTTTATTCACAGCTGGGGCTATATTTCTATTAGGCATACACACGCATGTCTATGTGTGTATCTGGCACAACAAAGCCGTAAAACAATAATCTCACAGTATGATGACAGTTACGAAGACATTACATAATGACTTCGTAACTTCGTAACGTAATTAAAGTCAGAATTCTGACTTTAATCTCAGAATTCTTTTTTTTTTTTTTTTCCAGTGGCCCTAATCCTCTTCTGTATGGACAGGAACACCGCAATGAATACTATTTCTTTTAAATCAGAAGACTGTGTTTCTAGAAAATTATTAACTTAAAGCATTAAGCATTATTTAACAGATGAATAAGGTTGTTTTTATGATTTCATGTTTATATATGCTATTTGGGAAAAACAAAAACCATAAAATTAAATAAATAAATAAATAATCTATCAAAAATAGGATTCACATAGGAACTTCATACAATAAATACATGAATACATAAATACATTTATCCATATCTGAAACAAAACTTAAGAATGACAGGAAAGCAAACAAAAAAATAGAAGAAAAAATGTTACGGCAACAAAGACTAAGTTTCGAACACGTGAACTAAATCAGTGCTTACTGATTTAGTACATCAGAAAATTTTATTGAAGCAGTATTCTAACTGACCTCTAAAATACAAAAAGATAAAAATGGTTCTGGCATGTAGCCTTCATGATCCCTTCTAACAGGGTCCTTTTGCATTTTTCAGTTCAGTATCTAAATCCTATGTACATTTTTTTTTTCTCTCTCTCGTAACAAATTGTAGAAATTAAATTATAGAAAAAAACACAGATTCTGTTGTTGATAATAATTTGGTCATTATCAAAGACAGCTATTTGTTTACATTGAAAGAACAGTTAACAGTTTTGGGGAAAAAAATATCTGTCTCTTAAATTTTATAACCTTTATTTGCTTGTGCCGAGGACACATTTTGTTGTACATGGAACAGACATAATTATTTCATGTTTCAACCACTTCTTTTGTTTATTGTCATTATAATAATATTAGGCAATTCAGATTTAAGTCAAAGAACTCCAAAGAATCCAAATAGATGGTGGATGGGGCATCGTTATCTGTCTCTGTGTTACCCAATAACAAACTGGCGGCCTGTCCAGGGTGCACCCCTTCTTCTTGCCCTATGACAGCTGTGATAGGCTCAAGCCCCACTGCTACCCTGAACTGAATAAGGGAAAGAAAGTGGATAGATGAATGGTTTGGTCTACTTAAAATAAAAAGTTCATAAAGTCAAGGAGCAATCTCAAGTGAAGCATTGCATGAATTTAATTTAGAGAGCTGAGATACAGACATCTTTTGCAGGCAGAAATCCTGTTGATTTTCCTGCAAGTTCAGAGGTAAGGATGGCAGTACTGAACACAGCAAATTAAATATTTAAGGAATTCAAGAGAGGTTATAGAGCAAGGATGAGCAAGCAAAAAAGAAATTGCCTCCTGACATCTTTACCTTATGTGTTATGAAACTCTACCCAAGATCCTGGTTTAAAACAGATACATGATGACATGATGCTTAATTATTATTGATGACACATATTAAGGTCCCTTTGAAGGACACTGAAGTTAAAGTTCAGAACAACGCACGGCCCATTATTCCAAAATGTTGACAGAAGCAGACAGATAACTGGAACACTGTCGAAATTCAAAACACCAGGTTGACCATGTTCAGAGGCCACTGAAGCCACCAAACTGATGCAGGCACACCAACCTGATTGTCAGAAATTACAAGAGAAGAACTGCAGCTTTGCAAAACACGACTATCTGGTGAGTCAGGAAATAAACTTATTTATTTATTTATTCGCTCTGTCAAACTCTGACTTTGATATGCCAGCTTGTCCTTGAATGTTTACACTTAGAGTTACGCAATTATGAGTTAAGGTTTGTGCTTGTGATTAATGGAAGATTACTATCACAGTTTAAAGGAAACAACTTTAGAGGCTTTTGGAAAGAAAAAAAAAACAGATAAATCTCAGGTCATATCCTTTGTCCTTCCATCTATTCACTTCCTTTTTATGACTTTTTTTCTGGCTATACAGCAAGAACCTACTCTTTCTGCAGTGAAAATAAAATATGAAATGTATTTACTTATTCAGATAACTTATATTATTTTTTGAAGACAAGATAAGTAGATCATTGCACTGGCTAAGCAGATGACAGGTCTTTTGGACTGCAATCAAAATAGTCATTAACCTCAATAAATGATTCTTTTTATGCAAGTCATACTGCCTCAGCACCTTCATTTAGAATGCAATTAAGTTTCTGACACCTGAATGGAGGACATTATAATGGCTAAGATGGGTTGACATTTTGAAGATATCACTACTTTTGGGAAATGGAAGATATTCTAATGTTAAAAAAGAGGCACGAGTTAAAAGCAAGAAAACTAATAAATAAAATATTCTTACGTTTAATTATACCATGCCTCATGACTGTGTAATATCCCACTCCTTTTTTCTGAGTAAAGCAACCATTTTCAGCCTGCTTTCACCTGGAAATCTTATAATTATCAGTTGAAGTGGCTGGTTGTAAACACACTGCTGACTACACAGTTTTGAGTGTCCTCTCTATATTCCTGTCTGTTCCAGCCGCACCATCTTCCCCTCCTGCTCTCTTGTAGACACTGCCTGCCTTTTCTCAATAAATAATCTGCCTCCATTAGCCATGAATGAATAATGGCTATATTTAAGGGGCTATGGGAAAGCAACATCTTTTTTGTTCCACCTGTTAAAGGTTGAAACAGAAATATTTTTGTAGGAACTGTCAAGATGTAGCAAAACACAAAATTAAGTTTAACATTCATTTGCCATTTTAAAGTGCTTTGAATCTAAGAACTGCAGTAGTTTCCAAGTCACAGTAGTTTCTGCTTTTGTAGCTATTAGTTGCAAGAATTTACTTGTTTTTCTTAATTTTATCCATCTATGCCATACTAAGAAGTCTTAGGGCCGCATTAACAAAAAAAATTATTATTGATCATCTTGAGAATTTGAAATTTCGGTTGAAATTTCGAGATGATTCAATTTTGAGAAAAAAGTCAAAATGTGGAGATTACAGTTGTTGTTTCAACACAAACTGCCAAGGTTGCTATACCCTCTGAGTTGGTGAAATTGTACTTCAGAATCGGTTTTGGTGACAGAAAAGATGTGATTTCTCTTTCAGCACATAAACACAGTGTGGTGACAAGTATAAGAAGTAAAGTCAAAATGGTGAAGGAAGCTACATCTGGTCAGATGGAAAAAAACACAAACTTGGAACAGGGGATTTGTACAAAATGAAATGGCTGGTAATGAACAGATGCAAGGTTAGTAATGGTACACCCTCGTGCAATAAAGAGGACGTATGCTGTATCAGAAAACAGCTGATCAGTTTGTTTCACTCTTTTAACTCATCTAAACAAGGCATTTTGTAGAGACTATATATAAAGCAAATGTGGCAATTTGTCTTGAAACAATGATAATCTCCACATTTGGTGTTTTTCTCAAAATATATTTTTGACTATAATCTTGAAGACTTTAATTGACTTTATTTTTCTTAATCTGGCACTAATACACTTTTGTAATTCCATCATTATGTTTTCAAAAATCACATTAAATTTTCCAGTAGTACTAATTACTGTAAAGGAAATTATGAAATTCCACTGTGGACACTGAGTCGGAACAGTTTGTGTGAAATACAACAACATCAACAAAAACAACAAAACAAATGCTCAGCTTCACTTTAGTATTCTTTGGTTTGTTTGTTTTGGTTTAATGGATATAACTGAATTACTGCTTTATAAATACCCTCAAACAGATACTACTTTATATATTCTCTAGCACAATATTTTGCTTTGTGTTTTGAGTTGGGGGTTTTTTGTTTTTGTTTTTTTCATTTCCCTTTTGTAGTGCCCCCATTAGGCTGGGCTTTTGTTTTTTATGTTCTAACCTCATAATAGTATTGATGACCTGCTAAAACCCTTTGTGATACTGTTGCCATATAAATAGACTCAGTATTGTGTGGGGTTAATGAGTACACATTCACTTTGACCCCTAAAGTGTTCAGCTTAAATACACAGATAAGTGATGAGTATGTGTATTACACACTCATCACTCACATGAACACACAAATGCAGCAGCACTTTCATTGATGATAAGTGTGTGCCTAGGGTATTTTATAGCAGCACATCTATTAATCAGTATAAATATAAAAACACAGATGAAAATAAAAGAAATATGCACAGCTTGAGTTTGACCAAAGGGTATCATGCTGAGTTTTTCCCTGGAGTTTATTACTGTAGGAGCAATATTAATCAATACATAAACACAGTCGCCTGCTGGTGAAGGGGAATGAATCAAGACCATTAGGTGTTTATGTGTGCACATGGATTTGATGCATTGGTTTTATATTGAGGCTAGGATGTAATTTTTTTTTAACAATAATGATTTACATTTGATCGTTTTATACATTTGTTACTGCAAGCTTAGCAGTTTTTGTTATTGTGCATAGCTCTCATCTACGACTTAACCTCATCTAATTTAGATAAACAGAGGGGCGTAACACATAATGTTAATGTTTTTCGTTTCATAATTATGATGAAAACAAGTTAACGATTGTGTAGACAAAAATGTAGTGCATAAAAGGATTGGGTCTTTATTATTCAGATCCTATCCAGTAGAATTCTGTCAGAATGCAAGCATAGAAGCTAGAACTTTAGTGTAACATTAGAAAAAACATTCCAGTATCACAGAAATTGACTTGTCAATTAGTGTTTTTTATACTTTATGTGAGGGGCTTTACTAAAAGACAAAGCAGAGAAGATTTTTCCCCAAATTAACAGTATGCGACTCGTAAACAGGATTCGATTTTTTTTTCAGTCTTGGCACTCAAGGAAATCTGAACTAAACACTAAACTGAGTTGGGGTAGAAATTAGTGTTACCGAGGCATTTATCTCCAGCTTGCTATTTTTAATACACTGTGTGCATAGTGTATATATTTGCACTTAAAACAGATACAAATATACACACTTGGTATCAAGTAAAACATTTTTTTTTTCTTGGTATCAAGTAAAACATAAATTTTTGTCTGAACAAACGGATGAAAGAATCTTTCATTTGTCTAATTTAGAACAATACAACTCTGACTGCTTGGAGACATGTCATCCCCTCTTAACTTTGCAGTGTTACAAATTGTGAGTTATTCCCTCAAGCAAAGTCTGCAGGATTCTGGAGCTCTGGAAAGTTTTCAGAGAGTGCTCTAAAAGTCCATGGGAGCCCCAAGCTGTTTCAAGTTTTGCACAGGTATTCTTTCAGTTCATATTTCTCTGAGTCTGGGAGTCCAAGAAGCCTGACCTGCGAAGTGGACATGTCAATGATAAACTGACACTTAAGCTGTTAACAAGTGTAGTATGCATGCTTCCAAACAGCATTTTTTTAAGTAGCTATTTTGACATATAAAAAGTAATCAAACACAGGTGTTTCTGTATTGGAGAAGATGGTTTTCTGTCTTTGACAAATTGCACCTGTCTTGAAGTACTATGTTTTGTTTTTTTTTAAATAGCTGCTATGAAAAAATAACAATTGCCACTTATAGCATGAAGTGTAATAACAAATTTGACTTTGACATGTGAAACTGGTGAAGTCTCCATTTAAACGTTTATATCCAACAGAACTGATAACATCCTTTTTTACAGTCTGACATGATTTTCACATGATTTTCACATGTAACTTGTTTTTTCACCTTTGCTTTTTTTCTTGGCTTTTATCTCACTCATCAGTGTACTTTCTTACCTGTCTCATGGCATTTTTGCTGTTTTCTTGCACTTTTATGCAACATCTGTCACCATGGACAGATGTTGATTATGCTTCTGAGTTCTCACTCCGTCCATACATATGTATATCTATATATATGTATATCTATCTATCTATCTCTCTCTCTCTCTCTCTCTCTCTCTATCTATCTATCTATCTATCTATCTATCTATCTATATATATATATATATATAGATAGATAGATAGATAGATAGATAGATAGATAGATAGATAGATAGATAGATAGATAGATAGATAGATAGATAGATAGATAGATAGATAGATAGATGCAGGGCGTGTAAGACAAGTGAGGAAACGAAGGGCATGAGGAATTTAATATTACGAAGAAGAGAAAACTAAGGGCTAAGAGAGGGGATAGATTTGAAAAGTGCAGACATAGAAGGAGACGAAGTAATGTGATGGAAGAATTAAATCCGCCTCACTCTTCATTTAGCCCCTTTAACCTGGGAGCAGAGTGTTTCACCTGTGTGTATACGTGGGAGTGAGTGTGTGTGAAAGTGTTTGAAAGAAACTAAGCTTCTAACAGAATGTAGTCTCAGTCTTAATCCTTTTGTGTCTCCACACCTTATAATCAACCTGTGCCCCCCTTTTCACTTTCCCCTTTATTCCTGCTGCAGTGGCCAGTGAACAACCCTGCTGCTAAGTGTTTCAGTATCAATAAAAATGAGTGAGAAAGAGGGAGAGGAAAATTAAAGGAGAGAAAGAAATATAACTCTTAAATCCCCCTGGCCCAGGGGAGTACAGCACAGCATTAGGTACTCCAGTGGCTGCACAGTCATGCACATACTACATAAGAAGCCCTCTAGGCCTGTTTAAAGTGCATGTCAGGTATACTTCATCAATACAAATAACCGTTGTAAAGCGTCTCAAAATACAAATGAGAATTGCTTTGGAATGAACGAGATTAACGAGAGAAATGACACAAGGAGCACAAAAGGGAGACAGGGAATAAGAACTAAATTGCAGCTGTTGGCAGGTGTTGTAGTCAGGGCGGCACCAAGTGGTCAGCCATTGATAATGGCTGTAAGATAACGACATTTTGAAAACTACCCTTTGATGACTTATATTGCAACTTAAAAAAAATAGCAGCATGCTGTGGGTTTTCACAAATTGGGCAGAATCAGCATTGCATCCCATCTCAAAAAGGAATGTTTTTAGGCAAGGTATGGATTTTCATGTTAAGCTCTTGATGGGTGCAAAACAAAGAAACAGAAAAACGGCATTCAGTAGTTATCTTCCACTGTGTTACTGGATGAGACACATGGATTGTGGGGTAGATTAATTTAATGGTGTCTTTCTTGAGGGCAGAGAGTGATGAAATGAATACAGTCAATATAATAATTATAATGAAAATAATGTATACTTTATTGATCCCCGTGGGGAAATTCCTCTCTGCATTTAACCCATTCACTCAGTGAAGCAGTGGGCAGCCACCAGTGCAGCGCCCGGGGAGCAGTGTGTGGGGGCGGTACCTTGCTTAGGGGTACCTCAGGGTAGCCGTTCAGGGGAATCGAACCACCGACCTTCCGATCATGGGGCTACCACTCTACCTACTGAGCTATCCCTGCCCCAAATTGACTTTGAACATGGCTTGGTAGTTGATGCCAGACAGACTAGTATGAGTATTTCAGAAGCTGCTGATCTACTGGGATTTCTTTCCTGCACAACCATCTCTAGGGTTCACAGAGAATGGCCCAAAAGAGAGAAAATATATAAGAGGAAGTTCTCTTGGTAAAATATACACTATAATGCCACATGAAGTTTGGAGGTCTGCTTTTACCCCCATGTAGTGGGCAAAATAAGTATTGAACATGTTACCAATTTTTTAAGTAACTATATTTCTAAAGGTTCCATTGACATGAATTTTTTGCCAGATGTACAGAAGAACCCATCCAATCCCCACAAGCAAAGAAATCAAACCATAGATGTCCATAAATTAAGTTATGTGGGTGAGCTTAAGTCATAATTTTACACAAATAGAGTTTGTGTTTGTGTTTACTTCTGTTGTTTGTATATAAGTATTTTCTAACAACTACAAGTTAATTTTGGACCTGAAGGAGCATTTAGGAGTCTATGATGGTGAAGCCCTCGGTTGAGACTAAATTTTTAATGTGGTGTTCGTGCATATACTGGAGGAATCTGTGTGCTGTGTCTGTATATGTGTGCGGGTAGATTAAATGTTTAATGTGCAGCCAATACTCTTCATTTATTAATCAGCCAATAAGATAACTTAGCCTTCCATTTCACTGGTGCTTATATTTATTTGCCATTACACCACAGACATACTTATACATACCGACACACAGTACAGCGAACCACCCACAAAAACACACATCTATTCAGTATTGTGCAGAAGTCTTGAGCTAACACTCATTTATTTATATTTTTTACTTTCAAGGAGCTTCTTCATTTTTTTTAAGTGGTCTTAAGTAATAGTTCCAGGCTTTCTGAAGATTTGATTTGGAAATCAGCTTCTTTTTATCCATTTCCCAATCCATATACCTGGCCATTTTCAAGTGAATTATTTTGTTTGTTTGTAAAGCCATTTAACACTCCCTTTTGAAACATTTAAATATAAAAATGCGGCCTAGCTCAAGTCTATACATAACAGACAACTTAGCAAAGAAACAATTTCCAGTTGTATCTTTAGGCATTTTGTTACTAGCAGGCTATTACAAAAACAAATAATCTGTTCTTACTTTGTTTAAAGTTACGTGTAATAACTGAGTGGACATGACAAAATATGAAAGTCATTAGGTAAAACTGATCTCACTAGAAGTGTTGTTTCTGTGTGTGCATTTTTTACATGCCATATTGTGCGGACTAAGATGTGAAACAGCTCAAAGGGAGCACCAAGATCAAACTCATCAGAGGGCACAGGTGACACAAATTAAAAGTGTTTGTGTCACAAAAAAATGTATATTTCACTTTCTTTGCAAGGATTGTGTGTTAAGGTTTGTTTTGGGGGTTTTTAATAGAACTGTAACACATCTTCCATCTATGGAATCCCTAAGACTTCAAAGATCTTGAGGAGTCCATGCCTTCACATATCAGAGCTGTTGTAGTGGTGATTGGGACCTTCACAACATTATGCTTATTAGACACTTTAATTCTTCTGTGTGAGCATATTTCTGTCTATTACTTATTGTATGTCAATACCCTGTAAATGAGTGATGGAACTGTGTTTGCTGACCAAGAGATAGTAGGGCCCTACCTGGCAGCAAGAGAGAGGGTTATTTTTCAAATACAAATAAGTGACAATTATCAAGTTACTCTTCATTGTATTTGAAGCTAGCCCCAATGCTAGTTTTCCTCAGTTCTAGTTGTAAAAAAACCCAAACATATATGCACATTAAGCCCTGCACATCAATCTGAGTCGATGAATGGCTACACCCCTGGCTTTTAAAGCTTAAATACAAATCCCACTGAACCCTCCAGGGCAGGTTGGGGTTGTTTTGAATTTGGGGCATTACTGTGACTATTGCTTATTGAGGGGTGAAATGGAAAATGGTACAAAGGTGCTTAGTGGGCTGTTGGTCCCTGGCCCTGTGGCTTTGACAACAAGCTGGCATTATCTTCATGACCAACATTTATTATGTAGAAAAAAGTCTGTGTAGTCTTCCTCTAAATCCACTTCACAAAAACTGCAATGTTAAATATCCCATGCACGCGTTTACCTAGAAATTCAGATATAACATTGTTCTATCTAGAAGATGAGAGAAGGATATTAAATATTCAAATTTATTATATCTGGATTTGTATCATCTCATTCCTGGAGATTCAACTTTTATGTTTCATAACACCATAAAAAAAACCCATTAATGTAGAAATGAAATGATATATGCATCATGCCTAACAACTGAAACCTTATCTAAATTTTACCAGCATTCTCCTAAACTGTTTAAGATGTTTCATTTTTGTTTTCTTTTGTTTTCTTATTTTTTCGGTCCCTAAAGCTCACACACTTATGGGAAAAATTTTACTGTGTGCCAAAGGTGTATAAAAAAAGAAAAACATGACCGTGAGACAGAGAAACTTTAATTGAACAGGGGGAAAAAAACAACCAGTACAAACAACCAGTGGGTAGATAAATGATCACTGATGTTGGTTCTGTTTGAGAAGTGTTAAACACTTGAGTATTTATTCTTTTTACTTTTACTCCCTACTTTTTAAACAAGTAGTTTCTATTGCTTATATTTTCAAAACATTCTCATTATACTGTTTATACTCGGGGAGCAGAGGTGGGTAGATCGATTCAAATATTGATAGTATCGATAATAATGTTAGTATTGGTATCAGATGAAAACTAGCACATTTAAATTCTAGGTCTCCAGAAAACTCCGTTTCAAAGAACATGAAAAGCGGGAAGGTATGGAGCCCCGGAAGGGACATGGGAGAAAAAAAAATTAAGATGAACTTTTGCGAGATCTCGCAAAACCTTTGCGAGATCTCGCAAAATAGACTGCATCCTTCGCAGGTCGCATTTGAAGGCCGAGTCGGTGTATCCTTTGTGACCCAACCTATCCCAGAATTCATAGCGCGGCCCAGCCAATTTGTTTCCAACAATGGCGGCAGCTACTTATTTTTAATATTACTCTTTCTGGGTCACAAAATAAACTTTTAAGATATTTTCAGGCATGAATGTAGCGGTGTAAACTTCAAATATCTGCTCGGTTTATCAAGACATCACATATTTGCAAAAGTGCTTCGACGTTTTCGGAGACGTCTGTTACCCACCAGCTCGAAGCTAATGGGAGGTTGAGGCCCACTACAGCCGGGGGCAACACCGCACTCCCGGCACATCGTGCCTCGACCTCCAGGTCGGCTTCGAGCTGGCAGCCTCCGAAGAATGCGGCCAAAACATTTGCGAGATCTCGCAAAACTTTTGCGAGATCTCGCAAAAATTCATCTTTATTTTTTTTTTCTCCCATGTCCCTTGCGGGGCTCCGTAGAAAGGTGTGTTTTGTCAGTTTAACTAATGATTGTGGAAAATAAAAATCACATTGATTTAGTGGTCATTAAAATGTGTTTAGAATTTGCAAACTGGTTATGATTTAACTCATACGTTATGATACATTGCTCTCCCCTATAAAAGTGACCATTTCTAAGTTAAAAGTATTGGTATCAGTACTGATACCAATCAGCAATACTGGCCCTGTATTTACTTGTTATTGAATTGATACCAAAATTTGCAGTATGGCACAGCACTAGTTAAGGTGGGCTGTAACAGTACAGGTGTCCATAAGCTACAGTCCCGGTGCAACATCTAGCTAATGCTACTGAAGAGGAGCAAGCATAAAGGGAATAAGGGGTGGCAGGTAATTCTGAACGCAATGCTTTTATCAGCTCAACAAACATTCAATTCAATTCAATTCAATTTTATTTATATAGTGCCAAATCACAACAGCAGTTGCTTCAAGGCGCATCAGCAAGCACACAAACTGTATTTGTGAAGTCTCTCACACACTCTGTTTCTGCCTAACAGTCCAGCTGCTGGATTTCCTAGGAAGAGAAATTAGTGCAAGATGATTTCACTGAGAGATGGTGAACGATTTAAGAAAGATAGGACAGAAGAGGGAGATGAGAGGTTGGATTTAAGGGTAAGGACTGTATTTTATAAACTGCAAATTTCAAGATTACATGCATGTCAATGTCTTTTCATTTTTCATCACATTTTGGATGTGTATGTGATATAAATTATCTATTTTCATATTGTGAAATGTCCTGCAAAACAAATTAAGCTATACTTACTAAATGTTGCATGAAAATACTGGGTAGTTAAATGCACGATAAACAGGTTAGCTGCAGTGAATTTTTTAGTAAAGCATTGTGTTGGACTGGTGCGCAGTGGCTGTGGTGCTCATGGTGAGAGTTAGGTTACATTAAGTGTAGCAGAGATCAATTTTCATTAAGCTGATGATGCTTAGATTGATTCAATGAATTCTACCTTTATACAACTACATACTGTCTAGTATAAAGATAATATAGTATACTGCCAGTGTAGACGATGGATATCAGCCAATGTAGCTTGTGAAACAAATGCTTACATGTTGTTGAATTCAGCTGTTTAAATCCAGAATAACAACAAAAAACAGAAAGAAAGACCAGCAGGTAAGCTGATTACAGCCTGTACTGGAGCTCATTGTGAGTTGAGATTCTTTTCACCACGCTTAGCCACTACAACAGATCTTAGGGTTCCCCCAACTGCTGAATCTCCCTTTAACCCTGATTGTATTTATTCTTCTGTTTAGGTGTGGAGGCAAAGTCTACAGTGTAGGCAATAGATTTTTTTCTTTATTCTATTTTACTCCTTGTGTTCTACATAACAGATTTACATAAAAATAGATACAATTGGTAGATTGTATTTTTAAAAAGCTTTAAAAAGCTGCTTTTTACTTTCTTACTTTGACTGCATTTCAGAGCCTGTACATTTTTTACTTTTACTTGAGTAAAGAATTTGCTTCAGTAGTTCAGCTTTTTAACACATGTCTCTGTTCTTCTTTTTCTACTTAAGAAAAGAATGTCTGTACTTTTGCCACCTCCGCTGATTAAAAGAAAAGCAAAAGTCCACATTTGGAGTTTGACTTGGTGCTGGAGGAGTAAGATTTTCATGCAAGTTTGAGTCATAGATATGACAGTTATTCATGCATCATTTTTATGATTTAAATGGATTATTAATTACAGTTGTTCATGTTGCTTTATTAGATTTAGTCATTCAAAACAACTGGATTGAGTTAAGAAAAATATCAAAGTTTGGGTTAAAATACAACAATTACTATATTTTAAAACTTTTTTTCTGGCTCTGGTGACAGCTCCTTTCTTTCTCTACAGAACTAATAGTTTCTAACACAAAATGCTTCCTACTGAAATGCATTAATGTACTTACAAATTTGTGATGCATGAGAAAAGTGTAACAGTTTGTGTCAATGAACACAAAAAGTACTTTTTTTTTTTTTTTTTATATGACTACTTCAAAAACAGCCATGAGACTGGAACTTCAACATATTTAGTCAGTACTCATGCTGGTGATGTTGGCCTTTCCTGACATTGTTAATGTATTTAGTCAGTGTCTTCTCTTAGAACTGAGAACCTCAATTGACTTCATGATTTAGCTTATTAACAGTTTTGCAAACTGTACCACATCCGACATTAGACATTCAAGTATCATTACTTTTTTTTCCAATTTCCTGACTTGCTTGATAAGATTGATCAAGTTGGCCACAAAATGAAAATGTCTCTTTCAGACAATCTTTCTTTGTCTTCCAGAGACCCATAAAGAGGACATTACCTTAAACTAGAGAGCCATTAGACTTTATTACTCTATTATGAGTTCTAATCCCACTGCTCTCATCACTGAGAAAGAGTCTAACCACAAGCACTATCTGACTTAGCACAGAGAAATCAGATGGCTAAAGGAACGGCTCCCAGTGCAGTAATTGAAATGAAGCACACAAACACATGCGCTCACACAGAATGCAGAAAGCAGAGGAATACAAAATGGCCTTATAATAATGGAAAAAAATAAACAAACATTTATGTGCAAAAATTGGGTGTATACTATCACACAGAAGCCCTGTAACTGTTTATCACACAAGAAACAGTGCTTGCAACCCATTTATGGTAACTGTGCTTTAATGTATTGCTGCAAAGTCACATTAAAGTCTAATGAAAGTCTGAAAAATATAAGATTGCTAAGATGTGTACTTCATTAATCTGTTAACATTCCTCATCGGTCTTCTATTGCCTTCCTCTGCTGCCTTCCCAGGAACTACCAAACCACTGCATGTCCCTTGAGACTCATTACATGGTCAGGTTTCTAGGGAAATGTGCCAAGTGCAGTAAGGCAGAATAAGTGTTGATTTTAAGTATTCTGAGATCATGTTCATTCACTTAATACAACTAGAAATGTGTTCTATGAAATGTTTCTCTGTTAATGCATTACATTTGTCTTTAAATATATAATGCACTGCTGTAAGTTAATTGAGTATTTATAGTTATTTCCTGAACTGGGAGGAGCTACTTTCCATATAGCAGGAGTTGGTACATGTGTCATTGTGTGTCAGGCAGTGGTGCCACAGTGGTTGCACAGCTGTGCAATTGAAATGGGATATCATCTGATGTAGAAGAAGGTTATTATAGTAACTTGAACTAAACTAAAACTAGATGTGAAAAAACATTAGTTAACTAAAATAAAAATAAACACTTGACTTTTGAAATAAATTAACAAACAATTTTGTGAACTTTGAAAACTTAATTAAATTAAAATAAAAATATAGAAGAAATATTCTTAGTTTTAGTATTTGGTAGTTTGGTAAAAAGGTTATTACAACATGCCTGATGAGGCACTGATGGACATATTCACTGAAACTCTGGACAAGACTGTGAGTCAACTGGTTTCAAAAAGTTATCTTTTTGATTGTAAACCTTTACTGATTTTCCTTAAATCTTGCCTCTGGCATAAGTCCTCTCTACATAATAATAATTAAAAAGACTCTTAATAACACAGAAAGCAGCTGCAACTAACAACTAAACAGCTGCACTGAGATAATATTCTTTGTAGATTCGTCACGTGTTTCTCTCAGAATGTCCCTGATTGCAGTAGGAGGTAATCAAGTCATATAACATGTGAAATGCCCCATTTTATGTGAACCCACACCTGATTAACAAAATGAGATTTTGATAATGACCACTGTGATATTATCTCTAACTGTGTGTTAACTGGCTTGCTAAAACCTAAAAACCCAGAGAAAGCCTGGCTATATTGGACTTTCTAGATAGTATATTACTCTGGATACCAGACTCTGGTGTCACAAGAACAGCAGAAGCAGCCAATCAGTTAGCAGAAAAATATGTGATACCAAACTCTTAAGATCCTTAGAGTTACAGTGTGTAACATTTCACTAGTAAATGTCAGTAAATTTTAGATTGCAGTTAGTTGAATTTTGTTTTTTTTACTCATCTCTATTCAAGTGCATAATCCTAGCTATGGTCCTAGCTCCTACCTCAATTCAAAAACAGGCCCAAACTTACTGGATCTGCTGATTTTTGCCATCTGAATATGCTGTCAATCTGCTTTTTACCTCAGCTGTCAATATGCTGATGTGAAGCATCCATATTTGTTTGTTTTAGAGGATGCTTTAAAACTTTGTGAAAACTTTTACAAGTCAGTGAGTCAGTTAAGCTAATTTTTGTTTGATGACAGCGATGAGTTATTGAGCATATACTGATTTTTCTGTCAGGATGCATGTTAGCTGCTATTAGTTGTTATTAGTGAACTTAAGTGTTAGTCATCTACTGATCTACTTGTTACAATATCTATAAAAAATCCTCAGCCTTTAATTCATTTTTTCATGTGTTAGTGCCTTCACTTCAGTTCAGGAAAAAAGGCTTTGAGGAGTTGAGGAGGAAGAAGATGATGTTTTATCCAGATGCTGGTCACGCTATCTCTTAGCTTTACATGTTCCTTTCTTTGGTGAAGAAAGAAACTTAAAATTTGCTGAACGAGAACGCCTATGAGTTCTCTCCTCCTCCATATATGACTGGCCTCTAGCCCCATAGATAAAATATGATTACGCAGAACAGCAATGTCCATCTTGGGCAGTGTTTTCAAGAGGGTGGCTTCCACAAACTGGCACTCACTCCTATGTATTTTTAATGGAATTCTAAGTTTATAAGAATGCATCAGTTTGCTGGAAGGTGTAGTTACACACTAGGTAACTTATATTTATGATTTCAATATTTTTGTATTTTTTAAAATCTATTCACCAGACTTTTTTCTATTAATTTACACACTGTTGTTTTGTTGTTGTTTCTTTATTTGTTTGTTTCTTCTGGCTTCTGCAGGTAAGTGCTCCTCTCTTACATCTGCTATGGCTCAGATAAGCACTTCATTATCTCCACATCTTCCTAACAACACTATTATTGTAATGTCTTACTATTATTAATTTAAGTACACAATATGTCAAGGAAAACATCTCTGTCTCATGTCTGAAATGTTTGTTTTTACACATTTCTATGCTCAGCAGTGGAGAATTTGCACGTTCTGCTCCATTGCTGATGTGTTTGGAATGACCTAACATCAGGCGGCAGTGCATTTAAATTCACTTAACCACATCTGTGATTGTTTACATCATCTGTTTTTGTAAATTCCCCACTAAACTGAAAACATCCAGCTTAGTAAATAAGCCTGAAAGTCACATTTAGAGTGGTTGAACATTCAGTAAGTCAGTATTTATTTGATAGTCTGCCTACTTTTATGGCCATTAAAATACGATAATGTTCAAATGCAGTAGTTTAAATATGTCATTATGCGTACAGTTTTCCATATAAGCTTTCTGATACTCAGCGTACATCAGGAAGCCTGTTTTGCAACTTTAACATTTTTTCACCAAAGGATAACTGAAAAAGGCAAAGTGTGGTTTATGGAAGAGGGAAACATTGTGAAGCATTACAACTTCGTAAATGCATTCTGTTTTTTGTTTTTTTTTGTTTTGTTTTGTCAGTCAAATATGTAGGATGAATTTAATTTCAGAGATAGGAATTCCTAACTACTCTTTGGTGTCCTTTTTAAACATAATATCTTTCATGCTAGTTTAGTTATATAAATGTATGTTAGTTACATAAAGTCCTAAGACTTTTTTTTGGTCTGTTTACTAGCAAGCAAAGAAAATCTCATAAAAGACATATAGAATTATAGAACATTCTGATAATTGTATCTACGCTTATAAACAACCGATGCACAGAAGTGCTGTATTTTCATTTAAAAAAATTAAATGTCAGCTTATTGTGGGCACTTCTAAGTTTCACATCTAAGTGTGTCTGCTTTGTAACCTTAAAAAAAGGGAAAAAACACAAACAAACTTCTATTGTATCCTCAACACCAGCTCTTTCTCTATCTATCTCTATTTAGCCAAACAAATACAAATAAAACCTGCCTCATCTCATGTTTTGGAATGTTCTGACCATTTCCAGCAATAAACTGTTCTTTCATCTCACAGAAACAGTATTGAGCCTAATCTACAACCAAGGAAACACATATGTATGCACACACAAATTCAAAAGTGACTCACCTCCAGATGTGCAGACTCATTGCTGTGAAGAAACATATTTGCTTCCTTCAGCCTCCAGCTTGCTGTTCCAGGCTTTTGGTTTCCCCAAATGTTGTTTTATTTGTGATGAGAGCGACTCCACTGGTGCATAGATTTTTGTGCTGTGTTGAATTAAACTGCGTAGTAAAGGCAGCTGACTATTCTGAATGCATAAGGCAGAATTCTTCCTTTATATTTCTTTCTTTTTTAATTTAATCCAAAATTTTTGTGTGTACATCTGTACAGATGTACTATCATACATACTGTTATACTATTATACATTTATCTATCACTATATTTGCATCATTGGTCCATTACTGATTAGTGAAAAGACTTTTTTCATTTTCTGATTTGAGCAGCTTGTGCTGTTGGGGTCTTAAAGATGCATGATGTTCTGTTTTAGTTTGGAATTCCAAGCTTTACTATAAAGTGTGCTGTGTGCCAAGGCCATCTAGGTTGGTAGAATAGACTTTTTCTTGATGACTCAAAATCTCTCTGTTCTACTGTGGGAGTGCAATAAGCTTACAAAGACTAAATCCCCTGATCAGTCAGTCTCTGGCTTTTATTTTCATCCTTTTTTTACTTTGCTCAGCTGTTCTTCGTTTTTCTTTTCCTAGATTAGTTTATTTAAATAAACTAATATAGTTTAACTAATGAGCATCAATCTTTTAAAGGTACATATCCTGCTATACAGTAGGTAGTATTTTGTCCCCTAAAACAACCTTGAAAGAAGATCTACAAGCAGGGGTTCTCACAGTACAATCATAGGTTCATGCTGCCATTAACTGACATGTAGTTATTGCCAGCTATTTTCTGAGTAACACAAACAACAGCAGATTCTGGTTAACTGTTATTAATGAGTTATGTAGCAAAGATGATCGCAACCTCTTCGGTCAGTTCAATAAATTACACAAGTTTTGTGTAGATAATATATTGTAGACTTAAATCTCAACAGGGAGGATGGGAACACAAACAGAGAAATTCTCTTGGGATCTGACAGAAAGACCCTTTTGACTTCCCACCATAAAGCTGTCGACCCAGCAGTGACCAGAAAAGAAGTAGACCTGTCAAATCCCACTTGGGCATACTCAAGAACTCAAATTAAGATCAACAA
Organism: Etia nguti; assembly: GCA_015106755.1. NCBI lineage: Eukaryota > Metazoa > Chordata > Actinopteri > Cichliformes > Cichlidae > Etia > Etia nguti. The sequence continues at coordinate 2,394 of VUQG01044841.1, read as the reverse complement.
CAGAACAATGGCACTCCTTAAAGATCCATCCTCCTAGAGAAAAGAAGGAAGACAAAGAAAGACAATAATCCTAAAACTTGACAGAGGCATATTTTACTTAAGGAGACTTAAGGAGCCATTAGCTCAGAACAGATGTAACTGTCCATTTCCAGTTTCTAGTTTCTCTTGAGGTTGTTTTGCTTTAATTTTCTGGACTATAATTACTACACAAGCTTTTATGACTTAAAGCGGCGATATGCTTTTTGTAGCACAGTGAATCACCAAATCACCTATGCTGTTGAGAAACAGTTTATTATGTGCTGAAATTGACAATGAATGATAGATTCTGTCAGGTTCTGCCCTGAAAAGAAGGCAGTCTTTCTTGGCTTCTAATAATGCCATAGAGCCAAGCCACCGATGCAGAAGGGCACCCTGTGTGTGTTTCTAAGATGCCAGTGGCATCTGACAGAACAGCCCTATTTGACACCCTGTGTTAGAATGCATTGAGCTGGAAGAGATCCAGCTGATGACTGAACTGTAAAGGTGACACGACATACTTCTGGTTTCTATGATGAATAATTGATGTCACCATTCTGAGCACTAAACTTTATTTCAGTGTGTTAATTAGATCCCTAGACCATTTCACATTCTCCTCATTCTCATCATCAAATCAGGCAAACAGTAATTATCCAAAAAAAGGTCAGTTACCTCATTGTTTTACATTATTGTAGCCTCAAGTCCTATTGAGGCCCCTGTTGGCAGATCACAGTGGCTTTTATGCACCATGTACTTGAACCTGCGGTACAATTTAGTAAACAATTTAGAAACACACCAATCTCAGCTGTTTACTATGTGAGTAGTGCCCACAAAAAGGAGGTCTTATTAAAGGAATGCTACCTGATTAAACATTAGTGCAGAATTTTCTGCATTATTTTCTTTATTTCCTCACTTCTGTGCCAATCAGTGAATAAATGAAATCTGCCTCTCTTCTAGTCATATGATATTTGAGCTTTGAATTAAAACTTACAATAACAACTGATTTTATTCCAGACAAAAAGTGATTAATGTGTGTGAATGTGCTTTTATTAACCCAGATCAATAGCATAAAATGGCCATAATATAGGGATCATTTGGGATGCGCTCAATCAGATTTAGTGCTTGAAACAGAATTCATACACTTAGCTCAGGGACACAGAAATGAGAACATAAAGGGGAAGAAATGAGAGAAAAAAATGTTGTATTGGGTACTAAATATCAGACACACATTTACAAGTCTATCTTTTATTGTTATTTATTTATTAATTTATGTATGTATTTATTTATTTGTACAGTAATAGAAGATTTTTAATAACTCATAGTGTCTGGGACAAGTTTGATGGAATCTGAATGAACAAAACCTAAAGAATAAAAAAATGTGAAGGAAAAACATTTTACAAAGGAAGAAAAAATTAAGACTTACCCAACTTGGAGGAGTCATCTTTTCCCTTGGGCATTCTTTGTTACCAACCATAGCTATCTCTTGACAGCACTCTTGACATCCAAAATATGAGTCACTCGCTGGTACAAACTGTGTGTACCCATCAGCAGCACAGCAGGGCAGATACTTACCAACACAGGGGTTTGATGTGAGTTATCAGCTTGAAGGATAGTCTTTCTGAAACCCTGCAGCTGAAGATTTCTTTTAGTGTTATAACAAGGTATAATGTTAGAGATACACTCACTGGTCACTTCATTAGGTACGCGTGTTCACGTTAACGTAAATATCTAATCAACCAGTCACATGGCAGTAACTCAATACATTTAGATGTAGACATGGTCAAGGTGACCTGCTGAAGTACAAAAAGAGCACCAGAAGGGAAAGTGATTTAAGTGTAAAGATAGCATAGTTGTTCTTGCCAAATGGGCTGGTATTTCAGAAAATGCTGATCTAATGGAATTTTGCTCCACAACCACCTCTAGGAGTTCACATAGAATGGCCAAAAAAAGAGCCAGTGAGCAGCAGTTCTTTGGAAGAAAATGTCTTCTTGATGTCAAAAGTCAGAAGAGATTTGCCAGACTACTTCAAGCTGATAAGTAGGCAGTAGTATCTTAAATAACCCCTCGTTACAACCACTAGAGCAACAATATGCATGGACTCACCAAAACTGGCCAATGGAAGATTGGAAAAACACTGGATGGTGTGAGGAGTCTTCATTTTTGTTGAAACATCCATATGGGTAAGGTCAGAATTTGGCATAAACAACATTAAAGCATGGATCCACCCTGTCTTGTCTTGTTCAGGCATGTGGTGGTGGCATACTAGTGTTAGATAAGATAAGATAAGATAAGATAAGATAAGATAAGATAAGATAAAATAAGATAAGATAACCTTTATTAGTCCCACACCTGGAAAATTTGTTTTGTTACAGCAGAAAG
>VUQG01044840.1:28445-45991 GCA_015106755.1 Etia nguti | reverse complement strand
GCAAAATGTCATAGTATAAACACACACACACACACACACACACACCCACACACACACACACACGCACACACACACACACCCACACACACACACACCCACCCACACACACACACACACACACACACACACACACACACACACACACACACACACAACGCTACCTTCCACAGAAATGTCTTGAATGGCAAAGCGGAGGATAATGGTCCAGATCATTCCCAGGGTCATCTTGGCGTTGCCATCTACGATCTCTGCAAGAGGGAAAACCAGTTAACATTTCAGGATTGATGTACTCAGCAGGCACTTATAGTATCATATAGTTTTCTCACATCTGCCTTGTTTGGTGGTTTTCAAGCAAAGAAAAACTAAATTTTTAGGTCTAAATGTGGAAAATTTTGGCCATGGCTCTCAGGAGATGGCAAAGCCCTTTGGTTTCATCTATTTAATGGATTGCCATAAACTTTGAAACTTTGCCACATAAGGCTTTACAGACTGCACCTATTCTTAGTCCCTTGATGTGGATTAAGAAACACTCAATAAAATTCCTTCAACAGGGGGAAAAATAAAAGAACAAACTCTCAGGAACGCAGACGTGTTTAAAACAAACAAACAAACAAAACAGCATATTGCTCCTTGAGACTTGTAGAGTAATATTGGATGTTAAGATTACTTATAACAGCATTTTAAAGATTATACTGCTATTCTGTGTTGTACAGATACAGGCATTTACTGTAAATGTTGTTGCAACAAAACTTACATGTATTTTGGGTGTTTGGAAAACCTTTCCACTAAAATGATCAAAATATAAAGATGCTAAAAATACAGCAGAACCATTGGATATCGTCCTAAGGCACCAACATCCCAACTTGGAGTAGTTTCTTATACTTAAACTACTGAGTGAACTTCTGGTAGATCATTCTCCCTTTCTTTTATAAAGGCCAGCAGTTTAACAGACTCACATGACCTAACATGCACTTGCACACGAACCAGCTACCAAAACACAGAGTGGAGACGCTCAGGTTACAGCACACACAGAGGGAGGCTGATCTCATTTGCTGCTAAGAATGCCGTAACTCCACTATATTTTGATCCCTATTTAGTAAAACAGCTACTTTCTGAGATATCAGTGTTCAAATTCTTTTAATCTCGATGCTTAGATTAGACAACAAGATAACCAAGAGGTCAACTAAACACTCAACTCCACTTTAATGATTTCCCACATGTGTGCAGCAAAGCCTTTATGAATGAAACATGTGATGATTCAGTGATTTGAGCCAAGACCTGTTAAGCTGTCAATCAGCTATGCGCCTGCAGCTGAAGGCTGTGAATGAACTGCTTGTGTCCAGCCCTCTCTGTGTTGTCAATAATGAAAATCCCCTTCAACAGGTCACCCTGTTTGCCCGCCTTCAATAATCATTTGTTTCTGCCTCTAATCCAATAAGGCTTGGAGCAGGGCCGCTCGACTGTGACGGACAAAGTTAGGCTGCGAGATGCCAGTCAGATGTCTGTGCATGTAACGCGGTGCGAAAGACGCCCGCGATTGAATTAGGAGGCAGAAAAAAGTGGAGCTCGGTGCGTCAGGCTGACACATGCAGATACATGTTGAGATTAGCTCTAATGAACATGACTGATCCACCAGGGGAAGAACAAAAATCCTTCTAATTCCATTTGAAACTGCATCCCCCCGTCTTTTATCCCTCACCCACAACAAACCCCCTGAGGAGTCGCAAAGACGTGAGCCTTCGTATAGTCACATCCCACCACCACAGCTAGCAGAGCGGCAGGACCAGGAGGGGATTCCAGGCAGATAATCTGTCTGGAATGTTAGTATAAAAGCTCCTAAACCAGACTATTACTCTGGGCAGAAAAAAAAATCTCTAGTTAATTTCAAGTTATTTCAATTAACTTAAATTTAAAATGCACCTGCTCTGTCTCAGGTGTAATTATTCACTGGTTTTCTTTGTTTGTAATCAAATATTTTTGACTTTCCTACTGCTGGTCTCACTGAACACATAACTGATATCTCTCGAGCTCTGGAAAAATGACACAACCATTAAAAAAAAAAATCTTTTAGACATTACAGATCAGGTCTGTCAAACTCATCTACCTCATGGGTGCATAAAATCCAAGTTTGAGCTCATGTGGGACGGACCAGAGTAACTACTTATTCCCCCTAATTGCAGCAATCACCTAAAATCTTTACCATTTTCAATTAACAAAATTGTTTAATGTCATTATTAAACTGTATATACCACAAGACTTATATTATTATGTTATTCCACCCTTAATTATTTTCTGTCATCACTCCTTTTTCAGCTCTGTAATAAATCCAAAAATATCACCAGAAATAGGTTTATTTCTATTTAAAATAGTTGTTCAGTTGTTATTTTTTTAATAAAATAATGCTGTGAGCCACTTAAAAAGTCGACATTTATACAGCTTGTAAATTAAAAATATGTGAAATTAATTTTTCATTAAATCCATGTTTATGCAGATGAAGCAGAACTGTGACCATGTCAGATTTTACGTTGCAGCTCAGCTTTTGTCATTAAAACCTTCTCAAGCTAAGGAGTTCTTCCAAGATTTGTGCACGACACTGACAGAGACCGGCTTATGATGGAAAGACTAAAAGTGCTGAACAGCAGGCGTTAAGACTGGTCAGAGGTTAACCTTATTAAGTGGCATTGGGGATGGACAGTAATGCCTGTCTTAGCCACCGTACAAGGGATCATATTCGTTAAAGGGACACTTCACAACAAACATTAAAACAAATAATACATCTTTAGTCAATACAGTTATAAACTGAAGGAGAATCTATTATCCTTGAATTCTAGGGCTTTATTTTTATTTTATTTTCAGTAGAACAGACTCTACTAGAGTGGTTTTTACATCTAAAATTATTGATTATTCCTGTATTTACCTTCTACTGGTCCTTCATCAAGGCATTTTTGCTTGTCTCACTTTAAGATTAACCTCCTTTTGCACATGCAGGTTTGTGGGACTTCTGTTATCAAAGGCAGAGCTGTGTGGCTGAGTTGACTGCATTAGGACTCAGTCACACAGCCCTAAAGTCCAGTCAGCAACCATATGGCAACCACCAGGAAAAATGCCACTGGTAGGTGAGTGGCTGCTGGAGGTTGCTAGAGGTCACCAGGTACAATAGGTCACAAAGAGATATATGGTGCTGCACTCCTCCTTGTGATTTCTTTGTGGCTAGCAGGTTGTCACCAGCAGTTTACTGCCAAAACAGAGAACATACACCTTCAAAATAAAAGTTGCACCTTTTGAAATCTGTTGATTGCACAGTAAGGCAAAACTTTTACTCTGAAGTTGAATTTTCCCATTTCCTTTTCTCTGTCCCATTTTTTCAAGTTTCCAAGAAACGAGGAGGTTTTTCGGTGAAGCTGATCTCACCCAGCCACCCCCAGCAACCACTTGCCAAAAGGTTGGGGGATACACATTTATAGTCACTGACTATATCAGGGGTAGGGGACTCCAGGCCTCAATGGCCGGTGTCCTGCAGGTTTTAGCATTGTTCTTGATCCAACACAGCTGATTTAAATGGCTAAATGACCTCCTCAACATCTCTTGAAGTTCTCCAGAGGCCTGGTAATGAACTAATCATTTGATTCAGGTGTGTTGACCCAGGGTGAGATCTAAAACCTGCAGGACACCGGCCCTTGAGGCCTGGAGTTCCCCCCCCCACCCCTGGACTATATATACAAATATAGAAATATAGTAATACCTTTTTCCAACTCAAGACAATAGCAGTAGATAAGAGAGCACTGAAAACTACATTTGTAAGCAGTTTTCACAGGGATTACAGTAAGTGTTCAGAAACACAAATGTTAAACAGTTGACAACAAAATCAGCACACTATCTTTAGTAATTCTGGGTAGGTTTTAAAGCCATCTTTCAGTGTTTTGAGGAGCTCTGCAAAATTTCTATTTTCACGCTAAACAAAACGTAAGCCAACGTAGCCGGTGACAGTGTTCCTGTTTGTTGCAACACATGTATGCAAACTATGCATGTGGCCAAGACTGGACAGATAGTCAGAGAGAGTGAGAGAGACAGAAAGTGAAAGTTGAGTGTTTACTCTGCTAAAGACTTGTTTACTCTGAGACGGGAAGAGGATGGACATCCCCAAGTTATTTGTGCTGAACAATGAGCAGCCTCAGCCCCAGAGGGGATTGCTGATCCTAAGATCTACTCTCAGAAAATGCACTGCAAAGCACAAGCTCTGCCCGAGCACTCGGCAATAAGGATCTCATTAAACCGCACAGCAGCCTGTGCCACTGCCATGGCAATGGGTGAGAAAGCGAGAGGGAGGGCCGGAGGCCACATTATACATAACTATTTACAACAGAACAGTAGCTATTGACTTGGCTGATGACCTAATTAAAATCAACAGGTGACAACGTGAAATGCAAACTAACTACAGAGAAGTTCATTCTGGGTTTTGTGGAAACTGTCTGACCTTTGCTTGGATGTGACATCACTCACCTTCAGCTCCAATAGACACCAGCTTCACTCCTTTGCTGGCGATAAAGTCGAGGGCTTTGTTAACATTGGAGATCTTGTGGACTCTCATTTTGCCTCTCTCTGGTTTGGCCAAGCGTTCGCCTGGACAAGAAACACATTTAAAATGTTAAAAAAAGATTTTTTGATTAGCAAAAATACATGACATCTTACAAAAACAAAGTAATGTTTTTTTAATACTTCATTCTGAACTCCACCTTCAAATTGACCTACAGCTCTGGTTTCCATCTGCATAATCAAATATGAAGGCCTTAATTTAAATTCCTCTCATAACCAGACACATTATAGGAGATAAAGCTGTTTAACTTGTGTTTCTTTAGTTCAAACAAACATGAGAGCATTATCTACACTATGATTTAGCTCTCAGAAATACATTTTATACAAGCATACTGTTGGACTAGTCCTGTAAGGGGAATTCTGGTAGCTAAAAATCAGGTAATCTTGTTAAGCAAGAGCTTTTTTCTTCACCTGAGATGACCTCCAGCAGCAGCATGAGTTTCAGTCCATCCCGGAAGTCCTCTTCGATGTTCTCAATCTGCGTGCCTGCTTTCCTCAGGTGAGAGTTACACCAAGCTGTAAATGTCTATACGATGGGGAAAGAAATCAGACAAAAACACCGTCACGTGTGTGTATTTAATGTACTGCAAAATATACACACCAAACATGAGCCAACCAGGTTCTTAAAGGGGGCGAGTTTACTTATCAAGCAACCAGAGTTTCTTTGTTTGGATTGTATTGTATTGCAGGCTTATTCAGTTTTACAATCTGATGATATTGGCACTAGTTCAAAAGAATAAAGCAAGCAACGGTGACAATATCATCAGCAGGAGATTATTTGGATAAGCAGATTTATTTGTGAAGTGTTTTTTTTCCTTAGTTGGTTATAACATCCTTTTCTCAGCCTTCCAGGTCACACACCACTTCTTCCTCCTTTCAGACCTCATCTGCCCTTTCAAAGTCCATACTGTTGTTGTGTCTTGAACTGTAACCTTTTTGCTGTAAGTGTAACGGGCACAGTGGATGGTGAACGCCATAAATCCTGCATTTTTGGCTCATTGCACTTGGCATAAATAATGGGACTAAATCTTTCTCTGACATATTAAATGACAGTAATAAGCACGAATGTTTGTACAAAATTCATGCTTTTTCTGAGAATTTGAAGTAGATGCTGACATTTTTCAGTCTAGCCCAACATTGCTATCAACAGGGAAAAGCTGCCAGGAAATCATGTCTGCTTAGGATATCTGTGAACAAAATACTGAAACACTGCCAGCTCCGTTTACGGTTTATGAGGGATGAGGGAGTTCTCCTACAAGGACTAATAAACCACAACATCGGGACCTTTAAAAGTTACATGTCAATGGAAATCTGTTGATGGACAGATGTAATCCCTGCTCCCACCCTTTCACCTTTTCCTGTGGTGCCGACAAACTTGACTTCTGGATTTTCTTCACTCAACCACCACACACTGGAGCATTGTATACATACAGTAGGTGTAGCAAGCCTTGGATTGTCTGGCATTGCTGGCACGCAAACATGCTAATGGAAACCATCTGGAGCAGGACCTCAACCGCCCAACAGGAGCTGGCATGAGGACTGGGCCCGTTATGCACCCTGCTGCAAAACGCCTTTTTATGAGTTCCCGGGTTAATTGCATCCACTGTGCGCAAAGATCAGACACCATGTTTCCTCCAGATAGCTGAAGGAGGACCTGCAGGAGCAGAGCCAGGCGTTTATGAAAGCCAACACTGTCTTTCACTGGCTTGCTTTCCACTGCTGGGGAACAAAAGCCACTTAAAAGTCATTGGCGATCTGGTTCGAAGCACTTGTGGAACTTCCGCGATGAGATCACTCTTAAAATTGGAGTGGCGTGAGGTTTACACGGCTATCAATAAACTACAGTGTGGAAGAGTTTGGTTTAAGATGTGTGCGAGGTTGATGGCGTGTGGTGGAGTTTCAGCCAGCAAAAAAACTGGAGGAAACTCTGTAGATACTGTAGAAGATGTGAAGGGAAACGGACAGATTATATGGTGTTTCATCCCTAAGGGCAGGACTGACGGAAAAAGACCAGCACTGAAGATTTATGTGCAAACAGCAGGCACACGCCCTGAACCGAGAAGATACTACTTTCCAGCAATACTACTCATGATTTAAGTCACGCTACAACAGGCATTAAGGTATTTGAAATAATTCTAATCAATAGTCCCTTTAGGGGCTTGCCATTGTTTTAAACAGTCAAGGCAGAGCTGTGGTGTCAGCAGCTTCTGTGAATACTGTGTAATTTAATCAAAGTATTAAGATAAGAGTGTTTGCTGGCTATGCAGGTTCAGATTCTTACAATGTTCTGTCTCTTTTTTGTCTACGATGTCATTCTTGACAAGTGCCAGCTCTTTTGTTCCCTCCTTTTTGTGAAAAACCTTCAAAATAACAGAAAGACGATCTAAATTATATCAGGACATTTTGCTAACCTCCTACAAACAGCTTCATGTTAAAGGAGAGCAAAAACGACAGGAGACCTCATTAAAGAAATGGTGTGAAAAGTACAAAGAGGAGTGTTTTGTATGCTGTGAGCAGAATAAAATTAGCACATTTGTACCTAAAACTCGTGATTACTGCAGGTTTTTGAAGACCAGAGTGTTGAAAATGCTCCGAGTGGAGCTGCAAAGAGCACAGTTGTGAAAATGACTAAAAGTTCACAGAAGGAATGTTAGCTTGTTAAATGTCTTGGAAGGAGGGCAAGTTTGGCTGCTTCGGGTTGGACGACAGGCCTCCTCCTGACAGGAATTAGCCGGCCCTCCTGCAGTTTCTCTAAGTCTCTGGGTCACTGTGGAGTTTGGCAACAGCACACAGTCCAGGCTGGCAGCCACCTGCACCATCACATGACCCCCCTCTGGCTGCACTGTGGACTACACTCCCAGGCACCTTCAGGTGTTCTGGGGCTCTTGGCAGGGCAGGACTCAGAGTTGCTGCTCCACTGATCACAGAGAGACAGATTACTGCACAAGCAGACAGCCAAGCATGGCTTCGGACTAAAAAGCTATAGTCTGTCTAATCTTACAAAAAAGAAAATTAATAAAAGAAATCTGCGCATTTTGTTGACCCAAGATCCACTTGAGGTCACCGCATTTGTGGGACTTGCCAGCGACACTACCCAGGACAGTAATAAGATACTGTTCAGTCCTCAACCTAAAAGTCTTTCTACTGTAATGTTAAAAGTGAAGATACACTATCTGATCTATTTCCAGTTTTCCATCAATAAATTGTTAGGATGATGATTTTTTTTTTCCCTGGAATGTAACGCTTCCTATCCTGGAAGACCAGATTTAAAATCCACTTTGAAGGATTCTTGGTTTAAAAACAAGCCAGGTTATAGTTTTGTTGTCCAGCACCAACTGCTACAGAGTGGAAAGGTGACTTCTTTCCCATCGCTCCTCCTTGGGATTGAAAGTGACACCACAACTGTGCAATAAGTTTCCATATGACTCAAGCTTGTCTTTGCAGAAGATTGCCAACCCAACTTAATTAATAGCCATGGTAGACTCCCAAAAGAGCTAAGAGAGAAAAACTTCCTCTGAGAGTTACCTAAGAGCGAGGCTGAAGGCTTGTGCTTAGCACATATATATTTATAGACTGGAGAGGATGCAGGTTGAGCAGCATCGTCAAAGAAAACCTTGCACAGTATCATCAGGCACAATATCATGTGACATCAGTATAATATACTTAAAGCTTCCAAGACTTTTATAAAAAACAATATTAAAGAAAGCCCATGTTTGCCCATCATCCCAACTCTGTAGCTCACTGAGACTCTGTCTCTACTACCATCAACCTCTCTCTGTGTGATTGTTGAAAACTGTGTCACTGTTTTTGGATCTGAAACAAAAGGACTAACTGAGTTGCCCACATCAATACAGCAAACTGACCAAAAGCTCATGCAGCTGTGAAGCATCTAAAGAGATTAAAAACTGCTCATTATATGAATCCATGGTGTGGCGTGTCTCGTACTATTCCTCTGCACTCCATGTGCAACTGTTTGGTCCTTGTACAGTTTGTGTCAGTACAGTGTGTGCTGTGAATCTCTGTAAGCTGTTGACATGTCTGCTCCAGAGTCCTGCCAGTGCAAAATCGTTCTCATTACTGCCGTTTAACGCAGTCTGTTTCAGCAGCATAACGTTTAACAGAGCAAAGTGAAAGCATGACTGAAGGGCCGAATGTGCCTGTGGGAGGAACTGGAGGGTCGTAAAAATTTTGAGGCCTCCCCCATTCTCTGCTCTCTCTCTCTCTCTCTCTCTTTCTCTGTCTGGTCTCAGCCTCCCAGAACTGAGGCAGGCTGTAAAAACAACAGGGGTCAAGAGTGGGAGAAATCTGCTCCACATCAACTTTGGGGAAGTCTGCCAGCGAGCATCATTGCATGCAATGTTTGTCCCATGGCAACCACCGAATCCGCAGTTCAGGACCCTTGAATACCGCAGGATAATCAACCTGGATAACTCGTACTCAGTGGTGATAAACACTCAATAATAATTTATGTCATTGGGTATTTTGTTAACCACCAGCACCAATAAAAGAAATCTAACCAATATGACTCAGATTTTAGTAAAATACGGCTAGAGACCAGTTAGCAACCATCTAGCAACCACTGGTTGCAAGGGAAAAGTCTGTATGCCCTGAACGACCACGAGTGGTTTCTGGCAGTTGCTGCGATTGTTTAGTATTCATGCAGACCTAAAGGCCGGTCCGTAACCTCGTGGTAACTCCTGGTCACTAGGGAAAAGGTGGTTGCTAATAGTTACTAGCATGAAATTGGTTGTAAAGAGTGGTGTACTGAAAACTTTCTTGTGATTGCTTGCAGGTTGCTGCAATTGCATGTAGTCTGCATGGCAGATGCCGACTTGGCAGATGCGAAGAAACCAGAAACAGAGAAAGTTCACCTTTAAACTAAATGTAGTCTTACTGCTGCAACCAACATATTTAAAAAGGTGCAACTTTTACTTTGAAGGCGGACATTCTTAATTTCTGGTTTGAGTTGTACTTCCTTAAGTACAAGTCTTTTCCCTTGTGACCAGTTGCCAGATGGTTGCTAACCAGTCTCTAGACCTGTTACATAGATCTAAGTTTACAGATATGTACTGCATGACATTTTTATTTGTGATATGCCAATGCCAATTGCTTACCCACAGATATTCTAGCTAAAATTATCCGGCTAGTATAGTGGTAAAAGTTGTTGTGTTACAGTTTGCATTTGCTTGGTGGCTGTTATGCATAAAGGGGATATGAAACAGCTCACTGCAGCCAAAATAAAACGGACTATTAAACTCAATAAACATACATATTTCTGTGAGTTTGAACATTTCTGGGAAAATCTGGGCCAATGTTAATACATAAGGACGGATACATAAAAGAATAAAACTGAATAAGTTTAACTGAAGGAAGTTTGTCAAGAAGAAAGATGTATTATACAAATAAATAAGCAAATAAATAAATTAAAAGATTTAATTATTTCTGTCAACTTAATAGCTTTTTCTTTGGTTTCAATCATACTGCCATTCTTTAAAGTGCCTTTTACAAAGCTGTTTTGTGTAGCTGTAATGATTTCATAGGTTCACTTATATATATAGACCTCAACCTGTCAAACTACTATTACCAGGAACAAATGACAATACAGATCATATATTGGAAAATGGGAGAAAAATCCCTAATAGATTTAAAAGAAAAAAATCTAACAATGTAAACTGATTTGATTTAGGAATTTTAAATATCTAATGAAGGTCAGCTCGACTGAAACTTGATTATGGATGACACAGATTAACTTGATTTTAGCAGAATCATCCTGACATATGACATTACTCAATTAAAAGGCGACTGTAAGTAAGTGACTGTTGTTTTTATTTTAAACAATTCTAAGGAATTAATCAAGTTTTGAAGCAGTGACTATGATTAATAGTATTAACACTTATAAAGAGCTTTAACCACTACTGAACTAAATAACTACAATCATTTCTCACTGTATAAAACTCTCACATATTTCCCTCTTCTTTAAAAACCCACCATCTCCCCTCACTCCTCTTCCTCTACTCCCATCCTCCCCCTTTTTGCCCACTCTCTCTTCTCTCCCACTTCATTAATCACCCTCACTTAGAAAAAAGATTTCCTGCCTCTCTGCCAGTTCCATATTAGTACAATCCTTTTAGTGAAACAAGCCAGCTCATGAGTGCGAGTCCCTGCCATATCCAAACACGCAGGCAGGGTGAGTTTAGGCGAGAGAGGAAAGGCAGACTGTGCTGGCAGAGCCTTTGACACAGGAAGGCGGTTTTCAACACTGCGACCGGTTTCTCAAGCCTCAGCCTCCAGCTCAGGGCCTCTCGTGTCCCCACGAAACCCCAGAAACAGGCAGATAAACTGCAATGAAAAAATTGAGTCTAGGAAAATATCTTTCCAGCATCTCCTCCAAAATGTTTAACAAAAATGGTAAAAAAAAAAAAAAAAAAAAAGTTTTTCTCTTTTATAATCAAATCCACAACATGAAAAAATGTACTGCTGCTTGCAGCTCCTGCAGTAATGAGAATAAATACTGTCTGGATGAGCTGACATGGAAATGGGCCTCTGTAGATCCTAGGCAGGTAAAAACTGTCATCTCTATCCTAAGTATTTCTCCTACCTCCACTTCACGCTGGCTCGTGGGGCAGGAAAGTGCTGATGGAGAGAGTTTTTTGTTCCAGGAAAACTGAGCTGCTAACGGTCATACAGCACTTTCCTCCTCCTCAGACTCCCAGATGATTTCCTGATGTGTGATGGATTAGGACATTGCATTTAACCAGACATGCTCACAGAGAGCACATTCTGATTTTAAATGGCACCCTGGAGGAACAGCTATGCAGGAGAGGAGTGCATTGCTCAAGAGTACACGAGCGGTAAATGATAAAGGGGTGAGTTGTTACTCGTTTTCCTGTTCATGGGGAACAGGAAAAAAGCTTAATCGTAGCTGTGTTTGTAATTTTAGTTCCAATAAATTACAGAAATGTGTAGATTCAGACATGCAAAGCAAATCAGTACAAATAATTCACACTGAATTAAAAGTTGTTGAACTCTGACAATGCTGTTGAGGAAACTGAGGTTCAAAGAGACAAAAATACAGGGCCTTGCACAACAGCAAAATGAAATACTGAATAACTTCAATTATAATCCATTCCTGTTTTGTGGCCAAAAAAGCCACAAAACGCAAATAAAAAAAACCAAGCTGAAGTTAAACCACAGCTGATGCTTCCCTGTGCATTTCTGACAATGCTATAATCTGATATTGGCTTCATATATTTGTTACATCCTTCCATCCAAAAACCAAAACTGAGAATAAAGGTCTGGCGGAGCAGATCGAATAAGATTCAGGTTACTGCCGTCTTCAGTTTGGAGGCACAGCAGGAAAAAGAACCTTGCAGGACAAGCCAAACTGCTGTCTGGATGCTCTGCAGACTGCTGCGCTGTGGCTCCATGCATCTGGCATGCAAGAAGGCCTAAAACCCATCTCAGCAGTTGAGGGGGAGACAAAAAAGAAACTGATGGTACGGAGAGGAATAAATATGTTATATGTTCACAGACAGAGAAGATGAAGACTTACAAAGAGAGAAACACAAGAGCCAGGAAGAAACTAGAGTTACTATCTCTAAGCCTTTCAAACTATGCCCAGCTGGCGGGGGGGACCCCGGGTAGACCCAGAACTCTGGAGAGATTATATATCTTGTCTGGCCTAGGAGTGTCTCAGGATTCCCCAGAAGGATCTGGAAAATGTTGCTGGGGCTTAACCAACTGCCATCGCAGTCCTACTTTGGAAAAGCAGACGAAAACTGGTGGATGGTTAGAGATTGTAGGCATTCACCAACTAGTCAAGTGGCAGTTGTATGAGTTTTACATGGATGTATATTTTCTAAATTCACACTAAAGACTTCAAAAGGAATTCAATAGGTGAGCACCAAATGTGAAACATGGCCACACCCCTGTCCTGACATTGCTCACCTTTTTTAAAGTCTGACCCAGAGTCTAGTCTTACTGTCTGTCAACATCTGATCACTTAGCTGTTATCTCTTTTGTCCTAATGCAGGTTGTTGTGCCACAATATCACAAAAAGCAATGAATATGGTGACCAGAACTCCCAACAGTAACATGAAGCTGTAACTATCTATTTATGTCACACGTGTACTTAGGAACATTGATGCTACAAGTCAGTCAGACAGGTAAACAAACACACACAAACAGAGGCTCCTGACATCCCTGCACGGGTGTGTAAAAAGAGCCGCTGCTCCATCCATCCTGCTCAGAGTGAGTCATGGACAGGAACAATATGACCTTTCTGACTCCTGAACCTGGAGGAGAGATGAAGGGGAGGCATCTGCTTTGCTCTCTCTCTCTCTCTCTCTCTCTCTGTTAGTAGTCAAAGTGCTCTCTCTCCCTAACAGAGGAAGGGCAGGAGTGCCAACTAGCAAAGGGAGTGTTCTGAAAGGGTCAAAGGTCATCATTCATCCCCCTCTGTCTCCTTCCTTCAAAGCGCACTAGAGGATGCAGCCTGACTGCCCACATTGATATTTAAGCACTCACTTCTCCAGCTATGAAAACAGTGAACGAGGGCGAGGCTGAGGCACATGTGAGCCACTGGTCCAGTTAGCTGAACCAAAACTTACCAGTATAATCTAGGGGAGGGGAAGGAAATATAGTTACAGCGTGGTATCGCAATATTTTGCATGGCAACATTGTATCGATACAGGACACCAAATATTGTTATTTTATTGAATAAACAAAAATAATCTGGGAATGAAGAGGGCTCAGCTCTTGCACCACCATCCTGAAATAACATTAGCCGAGCAAACTTACATTTTAATTGGCTCAAACAGAAAAAAACGTCTAACACTGGACATGACAAACCTACCTCCTCATCAAAGCAAGCTAATGGCTCAGTCACACACAAAAAAATAGTAGAGCAACCTCCTTACATCTATAAACAAATAAATAAATAAAAATAGTGGCTTTCTGGTGATTTTAACATTTTTTGCACACTCACAACCACGTTTCATCACAAGGCAAATGCACAGGTTGCCGTCTGCCTTGGGCTGACTGTAACCACTCTTAGAAAGATTGCTGAAGGTCTGCAAAAGGTCTTGCTGTCTAATTTATAGATGCAGACATGGCAGCATGTTGCAATCAGTCTGAATGACTGCCAGCTAGTTGTATTCTGGTTATTTTCCTATAGAACAGGAAGGTTGCTGAGCACAAATTTAATAGTTAAATCTGAATTTGTGTCTATGTAGACTGCAACAGATATGTGATTCTTGATGGTTTATGAGTTAATTGCTGTATTATTAGAAACAGATTGCATGTAATTGCCAACTTGGCCCCAATTAATCACAGACTGATAGCAGACATAATCCATTTTATGGGAGGTTTTAGTGTTGGTGTGCTTAATAATCTAATTTGACAGTAAAAAAAAACAACAACAAAAAACTGAAGTGATATAACTGTATCTTATTGTATATTGACAAAGATGAACTTTGAGGACATAATTTGCAAATGAAAAACTAACTAATCTCAACATGTTATTGCAACACTCAGCATACCGCAAAATGGTAAAAATCACAATAATATCATATAGAGAGTGTAATATTGTGATAGTATAATCTCTGGTATAATTCCAGCACTGTTGTTTCCCTAGTATATCCCCCTAAGAGCTGCATGACTAAACCACTCACTCTCACTTTCTTGTTCTCTCAGTTACTTCCTGTATTACAGCTCTCTACAGTTTCTGGATGACAAACGTAACCAAGCCAGACCGAAAATTAAATAAACATCACAAAACTTCTGGACAAACATTCAAATAAAATTGAAACTCCCTCGCCTTCAATTAACTGCCAGTTGTTAGACCAATAACATGTTGATTAACAGCTCAAAAGAGAGCGGTTATTGTTTATGGACAGTGTCCTAAAATGTCCAACTAAAAACTGGGATATATTCCTTTGACAAAAATATAAAACAGAGGAAAGGAAAAGCCTCATAATGAAGTTTTGCTTGAAAATGATCTCAGGATTGTTGCCAGCATTTCTGTACCCAATCTGCTAAGCTTTGCAGTCCAGTTAGGCGGTACTCAAGTATGTGCATGAGATACCACACATGTGGATAAAACTACAGACTAAAGATCTAAAAAAAAAAGTAAAATATAATGCATGACACTGAAGTATCTGCAAAAACAAGTATTGTAGATTAATACAGCTCATCTCAGTCCAGCCCTGCGATGGAGTGTGAGAGTCTAGTCTCTCAGGTGCAGCATCCATCCAACCAGGCACTCTAACAGGCTGTTACTACAAACTGCTAACTCAGCAAAGTCATCCCATTACATTTAACTATTGCTTTGGCTGCTGCTTCAGCACGCACACATGCAAGGAGGCAAGTGTGCCTCAGAAAGAGAGTGCAAAAAAAAACCAAAAACAGCATGCGACACAGGAGCACATATAGTCAGCATGCAGCTGGTGCAGAGAGATACTGTATGCTGTGCAGGCAGAGCCACTTTGCACACATGCATGTACACGCTCCTCACTGCTCCCGCGCGTGCTGACCGAGCTGTGGATCAGCCAAAAAGCTCAGATCGACAAAGAATAGCAGCCATTGTGACCGGTCGACTGATATTTACTCTCTCGTGGCCCAGAGCTGCCCTGCTGCATATTCATGTGTGTGTGTGTCACAATAGAAAGTCAAAGCGTGGCGATAGCCCTTTCCTCCGGCGTGTTCATTTAACAAAGACCGGCTCGTCTGTGAAAATGCCGCAGAGTGCCCGACACTGGGCGGTTGCTATGACAACCACAAAAGCCTGGAGACCCGCAAACAAACAGCTCGGCTGCTCGGAGGCTCTTAAAAACCAGAGTCCACACACACACACACTCTCCCCACGCAACACAAGTTTATGACCACATAAGCATCTGTGTTCAGTGCGTGGTTCACCTTGATGTCAGCAACTTTTTAGGGATGATCTGTTGGACTCCCAAAGTTCAGGTAATCTCGCTCAGGTCATAATAGCACAGATGCTGCATCAATTTCCCATCAGATTTAGATTTCCAAAGGATGCAACAGTGATGTTATTTAATAAAAATGTGTTTTAGAGGCAGACAGTTTATCCGACAGATAAACTTCCCTTGAAGACTCAAAGATTTTCACCTGAACATTTAGTCAGTTGAAAGTATATCCTCACTAAATGAACATCCATCCATTTTCTTCTGCTTATCCGGTTCAGGGTAATAGTTGAGCTGAAACCTATCCCAGCTGTCACAGCGCAAAAGGCACACCATGGAGACATTGCCAGTTATCGCAGAGACACAAACAACCATGCACGCTCACATTCACACCTACAGCCAGTTTAGAATGACCAATTAACCAAACCCTATACATGTTGTTGAACTGTGGGGGGATAGCCAGAGTACCTGGTTAGAGCAACACACAGAAAGGCCTCAGCCAGCTGGTAGGTTCAAACTCAGGACTTTGTTGATGTGGTGATGGTGCTAACCATTACACCACAGTGCCTCTAAAATTAAAGGGACATGTTTTTCTATTAATGCTTCTCGATTGTTTTTTGGTGGGAGTTACCCAGTATTTGAGATATCGGCTAATTTTTCATATATAAACTTACCAGCAAGGTCACATTCCAGAAATCTACGAAAGCTTTTTAGCTACTGAAATGTTTTTTCCTCCCCTAAGTCACATTTTGACTTACTACCTCAACCATCTGACATAATAACCTGAAATTTTGACTTACGAATGGGAAAAAAAGATTTTCTTTCAGCGTAGGAAACACGCTTTCATAGAAATCAGCTCAGTTCTTTCCCAAAATCTTATTTCTACCAAATTACACCAGGATTTGACATGATGCTTGAACTTCAAACTCCATACGATACCCAGGAATAGACACCATTTTCAATACCATGGGGAGAAACTGAGGAAATTAAGAGACAGATTTTGGTTAGCAATGATTGGAACTACATTGGCTCTTGCAGCTACAGTTCTGTTTATTTTCTGTGCTTCTGGCACCATATTTTCATTGCTGATGAAACACTCGTTAAGGTAGGTTGACACTGTTTCTGTGTAGTTGCTGGCAAACGTTTCTCAGCTTCAAACTGGGACTTTAAGAGAAACATAACACTTCTTAGACACAAATAATTGTGTTATCCTGTTAATTTAGCACCATCTTGTAACATCGCAGACATAAAGGACTGACAACACTTGTTGTTGAAATGAGAGCTTTAGTGAGGTCTCAAAATTCTCCATAAAAAACGTGAGGTCAGCTTTAAGATACTTCACTGAGTTTGTTGAGCTCATGTTCATATTTGTGCTGCCAGTCTGCAACAGTGCTGTCAATCCTGCTGCAACTCCAATTTGATCTTTACAATCAGTTAGTGTCCAAGTATCAACTTTTCTGACAACCCTACTCGGTACCTATAGGACTGAAAGAAGTCCCACAGCACTTTCGGAATTTTGGTATGGAAAGTTACCATAACTAGAGGCTCTGGTGACAACCCTAATTACAGCTGTCAACCACATCACTGCACAGAAGGAAGCAACTATCCGTGACGGCATGTTAGGAGGTAAATCAAATGGCACTCAACTTCAGTTAAGCTAATGTTTAGCCAGATGTATTATGACAGAAAGAAAGGAGACCTGGATTGCAAATGAGGGTACCTGTTAATTCAATTCAATTCAATTTTATTTATATAGCGCCAAATCACAACAACAGTCAAGCGCCTCAAGGTGCTTTATTTTGTAAGGTAGACCCTACAATAATACATACAGAGAAAAACCCAACAATCATATGACCCCTATGAGCAAGCACTTTGGCGACAGTGGGAAGGAAGAACTCCCTTTTAACAGGAAGAAACCTCCGGCAGAACCAGGCTCAGGGAGGGGCGGCCATCTGCCATGACTGGTTGGGGTGAGGAGAGGAAGACAGGACAAAGACATGCTATGGAGGAGAGCCAGATTTAACAATAATA
>VUQG01044840.1:5105-28425 GCA_015106755.1 Etia nguti | reverse complement strand
ACAATAATGCATACAGAGAAAAACCCAACAATCATATGACCCCTATGAGCAAGCACTTTGGCGACAGTGGGAAGGAAGAACTCCCTTTTAACAGGAAGAAACCTCCGGCAGAACCAGGCTCAGGGAGGGGCGGCCATCTGCTCGACCAGTTGGGGTGAGAGAAGGAAGACAGAACAAAAGACAAGCTGTGGAAGAGAAACAGAGCCTGTTAAGCACTTTGGGTTGGCTAAAATACGCTATATGAAACTGACTTGACTTGAAGCTGCACTCAGCAATATTTGTTTGAAATTTTTGCACTTTGAGCACCACTTCTCCTGAAAGATGCATCAACATCTAACCCCTGAACCTTCTGTAGCTTTTGAATGCAAAATTTTCACAGACTTTCAGCACTGGAAATAAATAACTAAAAACATCTTACAATATGTAGTTTTATTTCTTCTTCCTTAAATGTACAAACTGCAAACTTTGAAGACATCCATAAAACAGCAAAATAGCTTCTATCTACTTCCTGAATTTTACATATTTGATGAGACTAAGAACAAACAGGTTTATGTCCAGACAAATGTCTAACTGAGTATGACGCAAGCTGATAAGAAGACGCAGCATAAGATCTCACAGCACACAAATTGGATGCAAATCTACGTGCAGATGCAATTCAAATAGACTCTGGGCATCAAAGAGGCCTTGCTGAGCAGTGAGTCATTGAAAAGCTCAGCGTGAACATGTATCTCCCCGCTTCGCTGGCTCAAAGCAGGAGTCTCCCACCGCACAAAGGCCACTCTGTGACGGATCCCATTTCACTGCAGCGTATGTGTCCAAAATGAAAGTACAGCTTATGTTCCTGGTACTTAAACAAACATTAAGGTCTGTGTTTTTGCAGGAAGCTAAGTTAACAGCATGTGCATATACTTCTAGTTTGTTTCTTTTATATGCTTGCTTTAAATAAATCATATTGTTTGTTTGCAGTCTTAGTATCAATACAATTTTGTTTTAAACATTTTTTTACAAAGATGCTGGCACCGTAAAGAGAACTTATTATCACAGCTTCAAGTCCTGAGTCATGCCTGAGCTGTCTCTGACAACAGTTGGACAGCAATGTAAACAGATACGATGAAGCACACTGGCCGAGTTCAGAGGCATAACACAGTAATCGTGAGTCAGCTCGAGCTCGGTTTGCCAGCAGCCGTTGTGTGATGGTAGGTAACCCGTCATGGTGCTGCTTTGTGCCGAAGCAGCGTTTTTCACTGCTGACCATCACCTGACTCAGAGAAATGCTGAGCTGGGGAGGAGCTACACTGCATTCAAACAAAAGACACTTTCAACTCATCTACACATCAGCTTTACTGTATGTCCTGTTAAGGCCAATGCGCTTCTGCAGTAATTTTCTGTGCACCAAACTAGAAGCTTCCAGGAAAACAGACATTTCCCCCCAAGTTCAAAAACAAAATACACTTTCCTGATTTGTAATTACTTAAATTAAGATATTTAATTCTGCAGGTAGCCACAGTAATGAATCAGTGTGTCTTTCACATGTCCAAAAAAAAAACTCATATCTGTAGTTTTTCCTCTTCCTCTTTCTACGTTTGTAATTGTTTCACTGTGACAGACAGCACAATGGAAATGTGTTCACAGGAATGTATTAGTTTTTGCTGTTTGTTGATGATCTGTTTCCAAAGTAGTCCTCAAAAATGCTGATTTGTTCAGCGTTTTAATGTTAATGGGAGAGTCTCGAGGGACGGCTACATGGCGTGGGTCATATGAGGGTGTTTCAAGCCTTTAATAGCTTCTTTGCTTGTTTTTCTGTGGCTAAAAATGTTATCTGTGAAGCTCTCCACTTCAAAAAGGGAAAAATGGTGAGACCTGTTCGTCCAATTTCTTATATTAATGTAGCATTAAATATGGCATTACACGCAAAGAAAAATAAAGAAAAACACTTAAGCTGTTGACTTGCATGCACACAACAATTTATTGTGAATAATTCCCACAAAACATGGTTGAATTTCAGCACTGAGCCATAAAAACAGTGCAGTGTGGTGCTGTTGATAGCCAGACGTACAAAATTAAACTTCGTGTTCATCAGTTTCACCTGTTAGTCAAATAGAGAAGTGGTAACACTCTCAGTTCAGAAAAAAAACCTGAACTGAAAATTTGTTTCAACAGAGACGAGCACCGCCAAAGGTCCAAGTAATGCATGCACCCAAACCTTGGTTACAGCTTCCGTGACCCATGCAGTTCAGCTCCAGGGGCTGTTGACTTGCTCTAACATGAAACAGCCTTTTAAAGTGGTGCCAACCTGCTGCTGACCCCAAAGAACATCCGAGTTTAGCTTAAATATCAGTTTTTCAGAATAAAAGTGGCATAAAAGCTCCAATCGAATGCTTCCATCTGAATATGTGCACCACATATTTTCTGTGGCAGCAGTTACATTTGTAATTATACTCATAATCCTGTATCAAAATATATGAAGCCCTTTTTAAGACTTCTGAAAGCTATGATGGAGGCACACCGGCCCCACATGAAACACTTAAATGAAAGTATTGAGGGAAAACGAGCAGTGGCCTTTCTTCTTTTGGAGTGTCATTTAGTAAATGCTCAGCTGAGATGACATTCAGCTGGATCAGTGATTGGTTCATAAATCAAAGCCATCAAACGCACCAATACATGGATAACCTGACTTATTAGAAAGGATGAATGTACCCCATTTTATCCAATTTAAGTTTTTTATTCCTTTTTTGTTTTGCTCCTGAGAGAAACTCTGTGCTCAGGGCGTCACAGCTGAACCACAATTTTTCATCAACGGAAAGGACAGACAACTTCATACAAGTAAAACCATCCAAACCCCCTCAGCACCAGTGGATAAAGTGATATGTGATGTATGTGTTTCTCCTCTGGCTTTTCTGAGCTGTATTAGTTTTTGGTCATAGAGATTATCCTTAAAAAAAAAACTGAGAAAATGAAGAAATAAGAGAAAAACAAAGTGTGGGAAGACTTTTAAGGGAGTTTAGGAGGACACACGCGCACACATCTGCCTAGACTACGACTGGATTCCACAATTAGCTACTGTGACGGTTGTACCACCCTCCCTCCTAAAGTCCATCCACCAGCACCAGCACCTGCCAGCACTTCACGCAGCTTAAACCACTCTGCTGCCCCACCGCTCTGCCGAGGGCTCTCCACTACACACCAACAAGCAGCAGGCTGGCTTTCCTCCTGCTTTGGGTTGCCGGGGTGGGGCCATCAAGGGGAGGTGTCTGTTACAACTTGTAATGAGATCTGCTGCGAGCACTTCACAGAAGCTGCTGCTGCTGCTTACCGTCATAAATGAAGTGACGTCAGGAGGGTGCAGGCTAATCCTGCAGGAAACTGACAAAAGAGAGCAGGGCAGGGAGCCGAAGTGTCGCTCAGCCCTCGCTGCTACTGTGGAATTTAAACGTGTATCACAAACAGCACAGAGGTATCAGACCACAATGTGACGTGCCTGCAGGGAGTCCGCTCTAACTGGCCATGAGTGCCAGTGGAGCAGACGATCAATAGCAGCCACTGATTGAAATTCAGACGTTCAATACTTGTCCCACTTTAGAAAAGTGTAGGACAACAGAACAAATAGCCCCTGGCCTCAATTTTCCCAGTGACACTCCTTACCCAGAGAACTCACAGGATCATTTTATCTTCATATTTATTTACTTCCTCTCATCTCTTTCTGGCCACCTAGGAAGGCTTAGTCACTGCAGTGAAATTGACTCCCTCTGAATTAGACTTAATTGCCCACAGTGTAAATAAAATACTAAGAAACATCCCGTCTGTATTGTTCAAATGCTGCAATTGCCCATTTACTACACACAGTGCAAACAGTGATGCACCACCCTGTGCGCAGTGGCTTCCTGATAAAGCTGGAGGGAGATTTCAACATGCCCAGACTAAAACAAGCACGGAGGGGGGAAAAAAACAAAACAAGTTTTCCCTAAATCCATTGCCACCCACTCAGCCACACAAAGGGGGATAGATAGTGGAGAGAAAGGTCTTAAATAAAGGGAAGCAAGGGTGAGAAAAGGATGAAAGGAAGGAAAAAGGAAATATGATGAATAAGATGTTTCAAGCTGATGTCATGGAATAATGTTTGTAGTGATTGTTTTTAACCCTATATCTGATGGGTTTTTCACCTTCACTTTGTCAGTGAGCATCCCAAATCAGTTAAGCCATCCAAGAAACAATCTTGCATCATGTGGGAAGCGATCAGCAGAAGCAGGTTTTTGATAAAGAAGAAGAGTATCTGGAGTAGGAAGTGTAAGTGTAAGATTAGACTCTGGAATTCAGGAATTGTATTATATTATAGTTACTAGGCCACCATATTCTGGGTTTAGGATTATTTTCTGTAAAAAGGGTGGCAAACTGCTTCCTGGAAATCCATTTGTTTAATTTGACCATGTTCTTAGCTAGTTTGCTAATTAGGAATGTCCTTCCTGTTTTTTCCCCTCAGTCTGGAAACTTTTCAGCTGGTCTTTAAGTGCTTTGAGCGCTTTTTTACTATTTCTTTCCATGTCAAAGGAAGAACTCAAAAACAAATTCTGGAAAACAAGGTTACCTGCTGTCTGGTATAGATGTAACGAGGAGGTTCATATGCCTTACATGTCTGTCTATTAAATGTGAGAACACAGTAGCTCGGTTGGCTTAGCTTAGCAATAAGACTGTAAAGAAGGTCAAGCAGCTCACATCCCACAAAAAACCACCTACCACTACCTTTAAAACTCACTCATTTAAGCATCGCTCACACAAGCCTAGAGATCGCTTGGCAACCCTCTGGCAACCACCTGTCTCCCGGGAAAAACGTGTATTTCCCGACCAGTTGTCAAGTAGTTGCTGGACATCGCTGGGCAAAATCTTTTGCAATGAGGGTGTGACACCTTTTTGCGATTGCTCTAGGCCTGGATGAATGAAGCTTTCCACAGCGACTGCCGGCAACCATTTCCCCCAGTTGGGGAATACTAATTTTTCCCCTCATAACTGGTGGTTAGCAGGGGGTCACTGACCAGTCTCTGGACCCATGTGACTGAACCTTACCATCTTTTTTTCTCCTTCTACAAAAACTGAGGTATAGAAACAAATCTTCTCGTTTATTAATCGCTGTAGGTTAACCATCTCCCCAGTTTCCAGTGTTTATGCTAAGCTAAAGCACCTGAAGAGGGAAGTCATTTGATAGCTCAAACTCTAACCTCGCTGGTGATGATGAATTATTGAATCCAGGTTGACAATGTGACAATAGACGGCCTCTTGAACACACTCTCTTTGTCCCGAGCCCTGAAAGCTCCTCTGTCCGAGTCTCTTCTTCCACTCACTGCCTCCTCCCCCTGTGCTCTCCTTTCTCTGCCCCTGAGCTACACCCACACAGATACTGAATGGAAAGGTGTGCCTGCGCCCTGTTTTTACCATGGTATCTGTTTACTCAAAGCCTTTTTTCCTCTTTTTTATGTATAGGAAACGCACTACAGCTGCTCCCATGAGGAGGCTTAAAGCTAATACACTAGCATGTGCACAGACCCTCTGAGTACAGTACAAACCCCCTCCTGGCTTCAAAGCAGTGAGCACATGCACTTGAGAATGCATGTGGTGTGATTAATAGCATTAGCGGAAGAAAGACTCGACTACATCCTTCCCATGTGGTGCATGAAAAAAATTCTTGGAAACATGCAGACAGATCACCTATAAACGCCCCTCTGCGTCGTATGCTATTGAAAACATGTGACCATAAGTGAGCAGTGGATCCACACAAGGTTGCATATTGAGTATTGAGCAGATTTTTTTGGGGCTCAGCAGTGTCGTCTCCACAGGAAATGCACCTTGACCCCAAAGCTCAGAGTTAATGCGGATTCTAAAAAGACTCGAAGTCTCAAAGGGTCTCAAAGAGGCTACAATGCCGTACACATAACAACAAACTGCAGTCTATGCAGGATTAATTGTCATTCATGAAACTTCAAATGAAGAAAAGGAGTCAAACGTATTCAAACCCATGAAACTAAGTAATTAAAATTCAGTGCACAATGGGTCTTGAAACTGTTTTAATGACCTATAACCGAGGGCTTGGGGTTGATTTCTGTATACAACGTTTCTAAATTTGGAGCTAGAGAAAAGTCAAGAATTTGCATCAGAGCCTGGGCATTTGGGAGCTGTTCAGATAAGAGCCTGGTAACAGCTCACATTTGACTTTTCAAACAGTGGATTCTTACAAACTAAGATGTACTGTTCAGCTGGATGAGGATAGATTAGCATGCACCTTCCTGAAACAAATAAAGGAGAAACTGTTCAGCAATGAGAATTTCACCAACAGCACGGAAATGTTTTTCCGGGCCAAGAACGGACGAGAAGTTGTGCAGCGGTCCGGCCTTCTCTCTTCAGACAGCTGGGAACAGCTTTCTCAGTCGCTGGCTCTCACTGCATGGTAACACACACAGAGGAGATACATCCACAGTGCTGCATATGGCTGTTCAGATATTAAAGTTAAAACTAATTCTTCCAGCAGCGTCTGATCAGGAAAAATCTGTATCTGAGGAAAAATTCAGGTGGAAAAAAAAAACAAAACACTAAACGACGCTCCAAATCCAAGGACCTAAAGCACACTCAAAAAATAAAATACTCCTGCACTTCATAAGGAAACTAGACAAACTGGGAACTGACATTTGCCCCTCTGATTCCAGCACTCTTTACTTTGAACTAACAAAGTTTCATGCCTGTACCTTGCACAGTTGCAGTGCTATTTCCTTGACAAATCCAGTCAATACAAACTCAAAAAGGCCTGTGCGGTTGAAGAAAGAAGGTGTCTTCAGGTCTCAGTTTTCCCCTGAAGACACACACACACACACACATATAGACTCACAAGATACAGACAATACCTACTTCATAGCATAGCTGGTAATGGTCATGAAAACTCATTGAGTTACATCTGAGAACCATTAGTGTCTAACCATTAGTGTCTAACTGTGTGCCAGTGCATCCAGTAGTTCTTCCAAAAATTATGAACTTAGTAAGGGAACAGCACATAAGAAGCAATTAAAGTAAAAACAGCTCCTTCAATTTGACATTTCCTGGGCAAACAGTGACACCAGTCCTCCAACTGAAGCCCCGGTAGAATAAAATACCTTCTCGAGACGCAGAGTGAGGTTATGTAAGAGTCATTAGACACAGGTCAGAGTCTTCTGACACGCCATACATCCCCCAAAACCTTCAGGCCATAAAGAGGAAAGGGTCTCTTCCTGACTGAAAGCTTCTCATTAGCAGCAGATAACAAGATGTTTCAGCTAATTGTGAAACCGACTCCATCAAACCCACATCGTGTTCACGCCGGATCAGTTTACAGGAAGATTTTAAAAAAGAAGAAAGGAAGCAGTTTCATGGCAGCAAATCTTGTTTTTGGTTTGAATCCCAAATGAGAAAACTGGAAGCAAAGTGAAAAACGTTCAGTTTTTCATGGGAACACACATATGGCATTCAACATGTTTACAGTAATTGCTTCTTTGATGAATAAAAATCTATTTCAGTCAAAATTATAAACAAGTCTGTGTCATTAAAGCACTAAATATCAATTCAAGATAAAACATCTGCTCTTTAATATCTGGAATATAAAATTTGCATTCCTCCTCTAAGCATACCCCTCCAGCTGAGCTAGGAGCACGCACATAAAACTTCCTATGATGGGGAGAGTGGATGACCCCGCGCCCTCTCAGCCTGGGTGTCAGCATGTGACCCCATCAATACAGACAAACGAGACAGAGCCCTGAGAGCCGTGACCGGGGTATCATGACTGCTTCTCCTGGGAGTCCCTGTTGGGATTTATAGTCTGGCTGCAGTAACCACAACAGTAGGATCCACCTGGGAGTTCCCGAGACTTCTAATAAGATATCTTTCACTCACATCTTGAATTTTGAGACTTTTTAGTGCTTCTTAGGGAGCTGCAGCCACCCTGACAGATGACTAAGTGACAGAGAAAAGGATGCTAAACCACCTCCTGCTGACAAACAGACAAAAGGTTGCTCACTTCCCTGAAGCATCTCTGAATCAGATAAAGGCCACATCGGAGAAACAACCGGGACTTCTTCACTGTCTCGCAATCGTTCACGACTTTGTTTTTTTTAAATGTCCTCTAAATATAAAGCTACATCACAGAAACGGGAGAGTGGCTAACACGTTCTAGCAACATGTTACATCTCGTCTTCTTAACCTTGGAAATAGTTCTCCAGGCTTTCTGAAGGTCTTTGGTAGCTTTTTCACTGACGTCCAGTCTGATCGTAATCAGAATCATCAAGGGAAGAAAACTTTCCTAAGAGAGTTTAGGCTGCGTGAAGAATAAAGATTGCCATACCAAATATTGACTTTCAAGCTCATTAGAGCTTAAAACTCTGTTTTTACCTTATATTCTGTATTTAAATCCATGTTTACGTATATTTTAATAAATATTTCCCGAGGAAGCAGATAACCTGAATTTTTCACATGTTAAACCATGACTCTGGACATATATTAAAACTATAATTCTGACTATTGCACATTTTACAAAGAACATGCTGGGACTGCTTTACATCAAGGTTGGCTGTTAAACAACTCTTCCATTGACTGTGTGTGTGTTTGTGTGTGTGTGTAGATGGAAATAGTGCAAATATTATCCATATTATTAGATTAGATTATATATTTAAACAAACTAAATTCACATGTAAGTTTATGTTCACAAACTGACCCTCACACGTTTAAAAAATGCATTTTAAGTGTAAATCTTCACTTTTGTTCATATTTTCTGCATATCTCAGTCCTCTCGCGCATTTCATTTAAGTGCTATTATAAGACTTAAAACCCTCTTTCTCTCATAAGGTCACTGACAAAATTACATTTTACTGGCTCAAAATATCATTCAAGCACTATGTACACAAACGATGATAAGCACATGTGAGTTTAATCATATGATTGAGTGCAGTCCTTGGTGGCAGTGGTCATCAGGGCTCAATGACAGGCCGCAGCATGGAAAACATCACATGACACAGGCAAGCAGTTTACTGAAAATGGAAAATAAATGTGACACACTCTTCAGCCTGCTCATGTTTTATGTAGTGCAGACGAGCAACATTTCAGCACATGACGCCTTGATCAGTGTGGAGAGCAGAGCTGCCTGGGAGACAGAGACAGAGAGGAGGGTGGGTGGCTGGAGGGTTTTTTTACTCTTTTGACATCCACTGCTTTGTCACCAACGATCTGACACTCTTCTCCTTTTGTTTAAAAATAAGAAACAAAAAACAGGGTTTGGAAAGGTGCATCGTGGGAACAGAGGAATTTGATGACAGGAAGCATTTTGAGAGGTGGCCAGAGCTGACATTACACATCCTATTATGCAATGGAGCAAACAGCTGCCAGTGTGGAACAAAACACTCATCTCTTACAGGTTTTCTTACTAGAAGTAAAACGTCACACCGTCATTCATGTGTTGAGTCAGTTTCCTGAATGATGAAACTTGATGTTTTTAGGACACGAGCAGCCAATAGATTTGCTTATTTACAGAACTAAAATATCCATGTATGGTGAAGGAAATCACTCAGCAGATTGTCACATGGGAAAAGCTTTGAAATGTTTACTTCAGTTATCAAAATTATTGCTTATCAAATGAATTAATCAACTTAATTGTGTTACTTCTTCCAGAAGAGGTTGACTGTATGTGGCTGACGGTCAGGGTGCCGAATTGGGAAGTCTGCTGCCTGTGACAGCCACGCCCAGTGCTGATTGATCACAGTGGTGACTGAGTCGCTTCACGGACACTTCCCACATGTGCATCACACAGACAGGCAAGCCTCTGCAGAGCCTTCCTGGCCTCATAGCACATGAACTCTCTGACATCACAATTCAGAGAAATCTATTGATCAGCACGCTGATTCTGCTGCCGTCAGTCACCACAAATTAAAGAGACACACCACTTTTCTGCTCTTTGCCTCAGAGAACAGGTATGCTCTGCGTCTGTCTCCACATTATTGGCAAAGGTGAACAAATCGTGAGATCAGAGGCTCTGATCTGTGACCTGGCTTGTATGGTCTGGCCAGGGGAATGTGGGTGTGGGTTAGGAACACAGAGTTTAGGGGTGTGTGAGATGGGAAGTAGGAGGCGGGAGGTTTACAGGCAGAGCTGGTGGAACTTGCTGCAGCTCATACCCTTATAAGGACAAACCTGGACAAATTAGCTAGAGCAGTTAACACCTGAACTCCACCTTCCAGCTACAGAAAAACAAAATGACCAAAAATTAAAGGAGTGTGACGATAAAGTTCATTCAGAGTGATCAATAAGGAATGTATAATATGATAAAGGTGAGAATATGTGAGCTTCATGTAACCTTTGGCAGAGGGCAGCAGACACCTGGGTATGCAAAGACATTAGGATTTCAAGATTAGAAGATATCTTTGTGCGTGGGAGTCAGGTTAAGACTTGTATCGGACTCCAAATATTTTAAGCACCCTCAGACACGCCAGGCTTGTGTGTGTGTCAGTGAATTGCAAAATAGCCTGGAAAAAAGCCCTCACCTGTGTAATGTGGGTTTTTTTTGTACTTTTGCACCGTTATAAAGTTTAAAAGACACTTACACAGTAAAGAGACACCCAGCATGGACACATATGGCCACTTGGACCCAAAGAGAATTCATTTGGCTGTAAATTTTTACCCACATGCTGGTGGTCTGTATCAGTATCCAAACAACAGCGAGTTTAGATAGCTCCAGTTATATTCATATGATTTCCCCTTCAAATAATCAACAACTATCGCTTCATTCTATAATTAAATAAAGTGACCAACATCTTAGATGCTAAAGCACTTAAACACTAAGATCAGAATAAAGAAAGTTATGAGGGAGAGACTCTGAAAGAATGAAAGGCTTCCAGGTTATCTGTACATCAGCAGTAGAGCTGATTGCTGAAGCCTGGGAGGAATTTTTCAGTGCTGTGTGCACACATGCACACGGAGGAGTTATCTATGCCCTCCTTGGGGCAAAGGACAGAGGTGCAGGTCTGCAAAGGAAGGTGGGGGCTGCTGTGATCCCTCTCAGTCTGTAATTGTGTCTGGTCAGACCTCAACATAACCCATCATCAGTGCTCTGTCAGACAAGGGAAGGTTTACATGAAATAAATATTCTTGCTCTCTGCAGGATGATTAGATCAATGAGGGCCATGCAGGCACAAGAATGTGCAGGTCATCACAGGCAAGTGTTTCACCACAAATTCTCACTTTTTTGTGATATGGGCTGAGAGAAAAACAAAAAACAAAAAACAAAAAAAAAAAACAGCCAGGTGAAACTTCCCCGTTTGTTGCATGATGACCTTTATATACCAAAAGCCGCTAAAGGAGCGCCAGCAAGAGACAATGACCTACTGATGCCCAAAGCACTTCTGTCTACTGGTCACACCTGACATCAGCCCCGCATACCTTTCCTTTACTTCCCCTTTATCTGCTCTCGACCGGTAGCAGCCTGCCGATGACATAATCCAGGAAACCAGAAGTCGAGAGCTTCGTAGAGCAAGAAAGAAACGCGGGGAAAAGTTTTCCAACAGCAGCGAGAGGGGCCGATTATTACCATTTTTGGGCACGCTTGCTCCCATGCAAGCCCAGCCCAAACCAAACCACAGCGCTTACTCAGATTCCACAGCGTTTTTCTTCCCCCTTTTTCAAAGCAGAGGACAAGTATGGGGAGCAGGGAGGGGAAAAGTAGCACCCATTCTCGAAACAGACCATTCATATTCCGTTTGGAAAACGAGCAGCAGCTGGGAGACGCGTGTAGAAGATCCGGACTTGTTAAGACGTCTTAAAGCTCTTTATTGAAAATATAAACTGTGTGCAGTTCGGGTTACAGAGCTCATAATCGCTCAAAGGGGAAGAAAAGTAGTGTCAGAAGTCAAATGGCTAATTTTGTATCACTGGTAATAACACCGCAAACAACTTCCTAACTAGAAACAAGTACTCCTTTGTTCGTGGCGCCAGAAAATATGCAGAATCCGCGCGTAAAATTGCCAAATCGCTAAATAAAGGGGAGTCCGAGTGACTTACGGTGAGTTTACCCCCCTTCTCACACAAATACACTCCATCCCCGGGTTGTTAAGCATGGCCTAATCCACGACGCATCATAAGCCAGATGACAGGAGGGGCCAGGCACACACCATATGCAGTCAAGCGCATGGCTGACATCTGTTGCGCTGAAAAGGTGGCCGTCCCGTCCGCCTTCTAATTGTTTTTCCTCCTCTTATACGCTTTCCCTCCTGCTGCACGTAAAGTGCTGCTCCTATACACGGTTTATATATGTCTATATAGCTCTGCGGGATATGTGCAAGTCTCTGCGAGATCTGTAGGCGAGAAAAGTTTTGGAGCCGCATTTAAAAGTAGCCAAAGAAGCCGCACAGGTGATTTTCGTCGCGATAATGAGCCTGATAATTAAAGCAAACCACTGCCAGCTGTTTTTTGGGGGGCTGCCGTTGGTTGTCTGCTGGCTCCACTAACGGATCGATCTGGAGCCAAAGTCGCCAAGCGCACATCCAAGTGGATGTGTGGCGATAATATTAATGAGCTGTGTTATTGGAGCCTAATTATTATCACGGGCAACAATCCCACTTCCGCACGGGAGACAGAAGGAAGTCAAAGCCCTTACCTTTCTCTGCTGCTTCTCCCATGCAGGATCCAAGAGGAGATCCCGATCCCAGTCATCTTCTTGTTGCATATAGTCATTTTCTCCATCATACTGTTCCATATTATACATGTGTATATATAAAGCTTTATATATAGACGCTCTCTGCTTGTCTCGTAAGTCCTCCGGTCCTCGGCGAGGTGATGTTTTTACAGCAGCTCAGTCTACTCTCCTCCACGCATTCAAGACGGTGTGTGGATGAAATTAACGGTCCACCCCCGTCTTCCCTCTCTCGCTCTCTCTTTTTCTCTCTCTCCCTCCAACTCTGCCTCTTTTCTTCTTCTATCTGCTCTATTTTTTTCCCCCAGCAGGAGCACTCAGTCGTAAGCGGGCGGGCAGGCAGGCAGTAGGCAGGTCTAGTATCGAGGAGCGACGGATGCAAAAACTTTGCTCCAGACAAATTGGAATCGATAGCAGACCGAGGAATCCGATTGGACGCCTCTGGGACTCAGAAACCGCCTCCCTGAAGCAGACTGGCTACTTGGGCTGTCAGTGGCGAGGCTTTATAACCAAGGTTGACTGCCTGGGTCGAGCCAAATATCTGTCGGCCTGTAATCAGAATAAAACAAGTGTAGAGCGTTATTTTAAAAGACTTAAAGAAAGATGCACATGTTAAACAACACAAAAAGTTGTTTTTTTTTCATTTGTTTTATTTAAATAATTATTGGTAATTATCTTTCCGCAAGTCAAAGTATCAAAAAGTAAAATTCAAAGCCGTGCATTTAAAGTGAAGTAGAGGAAAGTAACTTTACTGAAGCAGCTTGCTGTAAACTGGGGCGTTTCTAGGGGTTTTTTTCAGGGGTGGGGGCACCCCAGAATATTGAAAACAGAAATAAAATTATGGTAGAAAACAGGCATAGTAAACATGATTTTCATGCTCATGTGCAGCCCTGTTTCCTGTTTCAGACTTCTTATGTGAAAAGTAGAGCTTCACAAGAAGGCATATTGGATAATTGTTCTGCTAGGGGAAAAAATGCATTTAAAATTTTTACTTAAGTAAAAGCTATAATCCTACTTCAGCAGCCTAACAGTGCACAGGTTGTATAATCCAAATATATTCAAAGTACCCAATGTTTAATGTACTTATCATGTCCAGTAACACGTTTTAAAGTCATATTATTGGATTATAATAACTGATTCATTGATGCATGTATCTCTTTAATGTTCCAGCTGTTGATGATTTTAATCACTTATTTATTGTTCTGGAGCTTGATCTATAATAAGGCAATTAATCTGCAATAACACTAAGTGACAAAGCCTTTAAAATAATGCAATGCAGTAAAAGCAGAAAGCAGCATAATATGGAAAAACCTAAACTACACGTGCTTAAGTAACAGTACTCCAGTCCAGTGGCTTTGGTGGAGGGGGCACCATGAGACCAGTCATATTTTGGTAGGTTGTTTTACAGAGTGCATTGCAGTTATACCAATTGTCACACTTTGAATTTAACAGGCTATATAAGTATTAAAAGTAAAGTAGTCCCCTCGTTATACAGAATAGCCCCTTAAATATTGTATAATGGTATTACTTTAAATGTTTTAATTGTTGTTCAGGCAGTAACACATAAGCAGAATATTCATAACTTTAAATATATATACTACATTTACATTTTAAGCAAACTGGAATTATTTCTCTGACTGTAAAGCAAACATAAGGGAGTAGTTTTAAAGAGGGCTGCATTCATTCTGTGGTGTTGTGTTAAAAATTTAGGTCACTATTGAGATGCTTTCCAACAGTTTTGATATTATCCAGAAGGAAACAAGCTCCTAGTACAATCTGTTTAGCCATAAGTTGGGATCCAATAACATGAACCAACTCCAACTAAGGTTTGGAGAAAATATTTGACATCCAAGAGGAGGTCATAAGATCGGACAGTCATCAGCATAAAAATGAAAAGAAACACAGTCCAAGAGAAATCATGCATAAATAATAAAATCAGTGCCAAAACTGATGCCTGTTCACACATCACACTTGGCAAATGCAAAAAATGATGCAAAGTGTGGATGAATGAAACCACTCTGACACTGCATGCAAAGGTGTTGTAAATTAGTGAGTGTGGACAAAGAAAGAACTGGTCCTACTTAAAATATTTCCATATAAAATTCTGTAGAAATTAGGTGGGTCTGCATTAAAAACAGGGACGATTCTGTGGCTCAGAAACACTTCAGAAATCAGTGTCTGTGACACAGTTCACTCAGCCGTCCACAAATGAAGGTTAAAGCTCCATTGTGCAAAGAAGACCAATTAAAATTTTAAATTCTTTTTGTAAAACAGGAACGCTCCGTTATTATATCAAACTGAATGATCCCAGGTTTGTTATCAGTGCACATTTCAAAAGCCTGCATTTCCGATGGTATGGGGGTGCATTAGTGCCTATCGCAGCTTGCACATTTGGAAAGGCACCATCGATGCTGAAGGGTGTAGACAGGTTTTAGAGCAACGTATGCTTCGTGTGTGTTTCAGAAAGTCAATGCTAAACTGCACGCTCCCTCTATTACAACAACATGGATTCATAGTAGAAGAGTCCAGGTGTTGAACTGGCCTGCCTGCAGTACAAACCTTTTGACAACTGAAAATATTTGGAGCATCACGAAAAAAAAAAAAAAAAATCAAAGAAGACCCAGGACTGCTGAGCAGCTACAATCTTATACAAGAATGAGACTTTTTGCTGCCCAATTCAAAATGACCTTATCTCTTTCTCTTAACATGGTATATTTTGTATGTTTTCTGTGTTCTGTTTTGAATAAATTATGAGTTTATATGATTTGAAAATTCTACTTTTATTTGCATTTTACACAGAGTCCCAACTTTTTTGGAACTGGGTTTGTATGTTGTTTCCAATTTTTTTACAAAACAAATAAATATATGAAATTAAAATAAGTATATCAGCCGACTTTGTCAGTATCACCTTTGTCAACCCAAGTTATTATTCTTAGTTTAAGGAACTCAGATCAATCAAGCAGGGTTTCTCAGTTTAATACACATCCAGCTTTAAGGGAAACAGGTTACGAATGATTTTAAGATAGACCAATTTGTTCATTTTTACAGTTTGCTACACACTGCAGCATTAAGTGGATCACTGAATGGGTGCAGTAGCCAGAAAGAGTCCAGCTTCTGTTGAAAGTGATGCAAAATGACTGTGAGATAAAATATAACCAGTACAACATAGTGACTGCCGAGGCAAAATAGCTACAAGCAGAAACATTATAGGTAATGCAAACTGATTCTGCACTCATCAGCCGATCAGGCACACCTATTCAACTCCTCATTAACACCAATATCTAATCAATCAACAAATCAAGTGACAGCAACTCAGTAGATGTAGTCATATAGACACGGTCAAGGTGAAGTGATGAAATTCAAACTGAGCATCAGAATGGGGAAGAAAGTTGAGTTTAGTGACCCTGAATCTGGTATGGTTATTGGCCTGAGTTTTTCAGAGATTGCTGATCTACTAAGTGCTGAGCTCACTGTACTCAAATGGCCTCCACAGTCACCGGTTCTCAATCCAATAGATCACCTTTGGCAAGTGGCAGAACAGAAATTTCTCATCGTGGATGTGCAGCTGACAAATCTGGAGCAACTGTGTGATGCTATCATGTTAATGGACCAAAATGAATGTTTTCCGCACCTTTGTGAATCTATGCCACAAAGAATTAAGTCCTTTCTGAAGGCAAACGAAGGTCCAATCTGGTACGAGCAAGGCTGAACAACAATGAGATGTAAAAACAGCTAAATTAATTCAACATCATGCTATAAAAATAATAGATTCTTGGACAAGGTGGGTAAGGGGGGCCTTTTGTCTGAGCCCCGGTGCTGCTAATCTCATAATCCGTCCATGTACTACAGTATGAGAGCCGTGAGTAGAAAGGTGAGTCACCACAAAGCTCCTGCAAACACGTGAAGAGATGGCCAAGTCTGTCTGCCTTGTAAGGTAAAACCAGCTATATCTTTCTCTGTCACACACACACACACACACAGAGGCATACACAGTGCAGGAAAGCGGGATAGACCTGACAGTCTGGAGAAAGTGGAGCTCTTCCATATATGGACAAACTTCCAGTGGTAAGTGTTTGGAAAAGTGATGTCACAGTCAGAGAGGAGGCTGCCAGCTCACTGCCTGCACAGTCCCTGGCCAAAAGGAAGCTGCCTGCCACTGCTCTGCACCTACAAAGGAGCAGAAAGAGGCATGCAGCAGCAGCTCTGTGGCTCAAAGATAGCAGAAAACCAGAGGCAGCTGACTGCAGCTTTTTACCGAAGAATTTGGACTCACACTCCCATTAAGTAATTAGCCTACAGCCATTTGAAAAGCAAAGCAATTCATTACATTTACTTTTAATATAATTCCAGAAACAGCTGGCTAAAAGGTGATACGCTGGTTATTATCTATGTGAAATAGCTCTGTTTGATAAGTCATGTGTGGACTAATGATTTAAATAGGAATGCAGAGCCTGAAGCCACACCGTTTGCTCTTCAGGGCTTGAAGCTAACAGTGATATGCTATCCAATGTGCTACCGTTCAGCAGATTGCCTTTCTAACAAACTTTGTTGTTAGTAAAATTTTATATTTAGCATGTCTGTGTAGGTTCTCAAAGTCAGGG
The DNA here is from genome assembly GCA_015106755.1 of Etia nguti. Lineage (NCBI taxonomy): Eukaryota > Metazoa > Chordata > Actinopteri > Cichliformes > Cichlidae > Etia > Etia nguti. Next base: position 11,142 of record VUQG01044840.1, on the reverse strand, counting down.
CTAAAATTCAAAGCAACTGGACTTCTTCCCCTACTCCTAAAGTTCGAATCAAATTAGCCAAGGTCTAAATCTTGCTGTGATTGGCGCATTCAATTTGAATTAAGAAATCAGAAATTCCAAGTTCCCAGTCAGAATTTTTAACTGGAACCCGCCCCTTGAGCTGGAGTTCCAACTCCAAAAGTTAGAGCAATGCTACCCCACCCCAGACTCCAAAATCCAGGATGGCAGCAGTGCACATAAACGGCAGTAAAACTCTAGAAAGTCTGTACTGCCACTGTTGTGTATATATATATACACGGGTTGTGTCTGGAAGGGCATCTGGTGTAAAAAACTACCTTTGTGGAAAGGAAGGAGCTGAAAGTAGCTATCAAGCTGTATTGCTAGTAATGCATAACTGGCTCCCATTTTGCTAAGGAGCAATCAATGTGCGAATAATGGAAAAGAGATTTCAAGAATGCACTATAGGTGGCTGATATTTCGTGTCCTAGGGCACCACCTCTTTTCAGCGATGGTCATCCACAGCGGATGTTGGTGGCCTCCTTTACTCCTCTCAGAAACTGTCAGTCTTCTCGGTCATGTGAACATTGGCCTCCTCGAGTGTCCTTTCTCTTTTAGGTGCAGATTTAAAGCTCAGTCTTGCTTTTAGGAGCTGTTTCTATGTAAAGGCCCAAGCTCTCTTGCACAGCATATGTTTTATTGTTTAGCTTGTTTGGGATGAACCAGATTTTGTCTGAGGCTGTTGCTGGGTCTGAAGCATGCCGAATGTGATGTTTGGACAAAATTCTGAGTTTTTCCGACAAACCTGCCACATAAAGAACGCCAGTGTTGTTCCGCCTGCTGTTCTGTTTCTCCCTGGTTAATATCTTTTCCAAGGCCAAGTTTAATAACCACATATTTTAAGTGCTCTCTTAATGTGCTGTGTGTCCCTTTTCTGTCCCTTGTGCCTAAGAGGAAACGCTCTCTGCTCAGCAGTGCGAGGTCATGATAACCAAGGTTTTGTTCCAGTGGGCGGTGGGAGTCAGGGAGTTTTTATATCTGAAGAAGTCTCTCAGATAAGATGTGAACTGTGAACCAAAAAAAAACGAACTCCAGTTGCTTTCAATTCAAGTACCAACACACACAATGCAGCCAAAATGATGGAAAAGTATATTTTGACCCTGAAGGGAAGTTGAGATCACTTATGACAAGCTTCTCAGTCTCTTTCAAGTTTTATGATGTCCTCCTTTCGTAACATGAACAAGCTTTTCAAACTTTGAGAATGACAATGAAATCAACTAAAGTGTGAAAGAAATCCTACCTGGAAAAAAAAGAGCATTTAAGAGGACATTTGTTATTAATGGATGCTGCCGCTATCAAATTAAATTCATGGAAAAAAGAAAGTAGACATTCTTTAAATTCTATGATTTTAAATATCACAACATAATAAAAAAAAATCATCTTGTCCTTAGCAGGTTTTAAAATAGGTAAATACAGCCTCGCTGTGTCAATCAAATGAACTTCCTCAGCAAGTGTGAGCTCCTCTATAAAACACAGATGTTTTGGCAGTTTTCTAGTCTGGAGCATCCAGATATGTGTTGTTCTCAAGGCATTTCCAAACAAGTTGAAGTCCACCATTCCACAGTGAAAAAGAATATAAACAAGCGGAAAACATTCAAGACAGTTACCAGTCTTCACAGGAGTGGATGTCCCAATTTCACCCCAAGGTCAGACTGTGCAACACTCTGGGACACTGCAAAAAAAAACCCATAACCCCCCCAAGAGCTACATCTCAGACTCCCCAGGCTTCAGTTAGCATGTTAAATGCTAAACTCCACAAAAGCACAATTAGAAAAAGAGAAAGTGTCATCTATCTAAAAAGAACATGGCAGCGCTGCTTAGATTTGCAAAGCTGCATGTGATGAAACAACAAGACCTCTGCAACAAAGTTTTAGACAGATGTGACTGATTTCTGTCCATAATGCACATCACCGTGTTTAGTGAAAACCAAAACATAGCATATTAGCGCAAACACCTCAAACCAACTGTCAGCACGGCCGTGGTGGTGTGATAATTTGGGCTTGTTTTGCAGTCACAGGACCTGGGCACCTTGAAGTCATCAACCGCTATAGAGGAGAGGAGCTCTATTTTGAGAGTCAAATGTGAGGGTATTTGTCTGGCAGCTATAGCTTGGCTGAAATTGGGTCATGCAACACGACAATGATTTCAAGTATAGCAGCAAAGAAAAAAATGAAGGTGCTGAAATGGCCAGTCAAAGTCAGACCTCAACATGATTAAAATGCTTTGGTGGGACCTTAAAACTGCTGTGTATAAACAGGTGCCTGCAAACCTCAATGAACTGAATCATACTGAAAAGAAGCCAAAATTCCTCCAGAGTGATGTGAGAGACGGACAAAGTCATGAGTTGTTGCTGCTAAAGGTGGTTTTAACCGCTGTTGCATTGTGGGGTGTACTTTTCATACTCTGCTGCAGCATTTTGGCTTAGTTTTTCTTTGATAAATAATAACACATCCTATATATCGTATAGTGTTGTCCATCTGAAGCTGGAGTTAAATCATTTTAGAATCTGGTAAGGAAGAGATGATTTTTATTTTGTCCAGAAATATAAAAACCTTAGACTTGAAAGAGGGAGTATTTTATTTTATTCTCCTAAATAAGAATCCCAAAAATCAGGACACTTCAAGTTGTTGAGTCATTTCAAACTAGTGAACTGACCAACATTGTGATCCCTACAGCTATACTTCTAGCAAGGCTAATAAGGTTTCTATTTTTATGCTTTAAAACACAGCCAAAACTAATAGAAGTCCACCCCAGAGAGCAGCAACAGGAGCTCTAATTGGCCGTCCGACAAAAGAGGCTTGTCCTCTCAGTGCTGCAAATGATGGCTTATTAAACGCATCAGTTAACCCATTCTAATTAACCGCTGAAATATGTATAATTACTCTGGTGGCACACTCCATGCCGCACAGTTTGGGTGGGCAGACAAGGGGAATTTCTGTGCGGTCCAACTGCTTGACGTCAGCATTCAGCAGAATCCCAGAATATCTTCTGAAGAGTTAGTGGTGCAAAGACGCTCGGGCCTGCTTTCTGAGGCACACGGGTCATGTGAAGAGCTGGTGCATTTGGCTCTGTCTGGTCTCTGGCAAGTTCCCAAGGTATTCCAGTCATGTTGGGAGGGGAATTCTTAAATAGCTGTCCTTGCTGTTAAAGCTGAGCCATGTATGGGATACTGCAGCACAACCATGATAATCCTATTGAGTTGTACATGTGTTTGGGTTTGTGGTCAAACATCAGGAGCCAAAACACCATCTGGGATCAAAAGAAACATACTGCAGGAACAGGATAAAGAACAGCACGACTCAGTCCAAAACAAAAGGATGGTGCTTTTAGAGTACAGATTTGCAGCAGTTTGCGGGAGGTGATTTTAACTGAAAGCTCAGGAGTCAAAAAAATGAGATTGGACAAAGCTCCTAAAAACATGGTTCAAAATCTGTACCTCTAAAACAAAGCGGGACCAGTGTCCTTGGATGAGTATGCTTGTGATAGGCCAAGTTTTCAGGTAGCTAATTTATCTGAATAAATACAATCTAAAATGGGTTAGCAGCTGAATTAGATGGATGTGATGTGATGAATTAGAAAGTTGCCACCTTAAACAGTGGCTAGTTTGCAGGTTTAAACCAGAAAAAAGTGTATATTGTTTATTTCCTGTAATGTCATAACTAAAGAAATCTTGTATTTCAAGCATTCAAGAGCCTGATTATGCCATTGAGACTGAATTTAGTTGGTTTAATAGGACCGAGTTTGCCAATAAATATATAAGCAGATATTGCTAAATCCTTACTTGGTGATGAGAAAGACAAAATATAGAAATACCTCAACAGAAACAACCAAAACTGTCAGAAAAATAATTTCTTTTTGTGTAAGACCATAACACTCCGCAAGGATGCTTGAAAATTAGATTTTCAAGACCTTTAAGTAACTTAAACTGACATGGTGTCTCCTCCCAGGCCAGTACAATACATGTGATTAAACCCATTCCCGCTCCAGTGGAAGTCCTCAAAAGCTTTGGCTCAACTGGCCCTCTATGAGAGAAGGAAAGGGAACAGAGAGCCAGTAAACCTTCCCTGAACAAATACAGATAAAGAGTTCACAAACAAGTGCAATTCTCCTCCTAAGTGACCACCTAAGGACACTTGAGTTTTGTGTGACGTGCGTGACCTTTTTCAGGTTTCTTAACTGTACACATAATTTAGATTGACATCAATGTGTAAAACAGTACAATTAGCTCATAAAACAGGCAAACCCCAGTGTGTGCCTGTAGTCTGTAATTAATCATTAAGCCACATGCATCCCAGCAGGCGCACGCCTAGCAAAACAGAAAGCTCCAAAGCATATAAAATTGTAACTTTAATACTTGCACCAGGGGAAGCATGGGTTAAACGAGGGTGTCTACTTCCTGCAGATAAGTGGCAGCCAGTAGTAAAAAGAAAAGGAAATTATTTTGACAAGAAAGCTGTGCAGGCAGCTCGATAAGCCTGCCCTCAGATTACCACTTCACCACCAGCCCGAGACTGCGATGCCTTGTGTTGTGCTTTCTTTTGTAATCTTTCTCGACAGCTGCCGGTGTGCCCTCTGTTAGTCTGCTTTCGCCTGGCAGAAGAGTCTCATCGTTCAAGCGGAGACAGGATGCCAGTTTCCTCAGAAAATAATGACGTCGCATGCTTCATGGACAATCGCTACACTGTTAGAAGAGCTGAGTGGAGTCTGAGGGGGCGTGGTGTGGCTATCTGCTGAAAATATTTGAGTATAGCTAAAATAGACTCTACTTTTTGTCTATTTCTGGCCAAAAGTTCTTAAAAGTTCCTGCTCAGCACCAAACACCTGACTAACACAGCTGGGAACTGCCTTTGGACACAGTGAAGCATTTAGCACCAACCAAGCCCATTTCTTGGGACGGTAGAGACCAAAAACAGAGCTACAGGAGTGTGACGAGACCATTTAAATGAATGATAATGTTGTTCTGCAATGCTGGATATACAGAACTCTCTCATATCTGATTAAAAATGTCATGCTTTACCTCCTGGGCTGTTGATTGATGTCTACATTAAAAAAAACACCAATAAAATTAATGTATGTGAAAAATCTTGGGGTTTGAAGAAAGGAGAGTTTTTGTGTGTAAAGAATGTGAATGTGGGGACACTGTGTTTAGGGAAAGATTCATTAGGTGGAGCTTAATCAACAAACAAACAAAAAAACCCTTAGGATCTTAGTCCATCACTTGTCTACCTCACTTTGGTGGCATGTTAAAAACAGCTTGGCACTAAAGGGTACAAGCCAGATGGGGGACAGCTGTGGCAGAAACCACGACCTGTATCAGAAAGACAATCTAATTGTTTCTAAATGTGAATCCTCACGGTAGCCTGAAAGGCAGAAAACCGCATTACTCATCTTCTTCCGAGCAGAAAAACATATTGTGGTAATTATCCAAGTCCATACAAAACTTCCAAAGCCATAATGAATATCCCGCATGGCTGTTTTAAACTTTCTAGTGCTGGTTCCCCGGCTGGTATCTAAATAGCACGAGGCTTAATGAGCCTACTGCTGTGAAACGATTTCAAAACTAGTTCAAAAGATGATACAGGAACCAAAACAAAATGCCTATTAATTGCAGTGCAGCTTTTACAAAGTATCTTCGTCATGTCCATGACTGAGCTTGCATTTTGTGTCTTATAAATAAAAAAAAAAGGTCTAATTACTAAAATTATATATAGCTAATATGGCTGTGTATATGTATACATATATACATATATACATATATATATACACACACATATATACATACATATATACATATATATATATACATACATATATACATACATATACACATATATATATACACACATATATATATACACATATATATATACATACATACATATACACATATATATATATATACATACATACATATACACATATATATATATATACATACATATACACATATACATACATATACACATATACACACATATAT
>VUQG01044837.1:32310-48310 GCA_015106755.1 Etia nguti | reverse complement strand
ACTGCATAGCTGCAGCACCTCTCCATCTCTTTTGCTCTCTAACCTGTTGGACACTCCAGTGTTGGACAGTCTCAGCGTGGACTCCTGCGACACCTGGCAACAATTTGCGGTGTTGCTCCCAGCATAGTGACAGGTCGCGGCTGGGCTGTGCTGACATGGCTGAGAGGAAGACAGACTGGTGGAGGGCGGCCTGCAGACTGGATTCTAGAGGTCAGAAACAGCAGTCAATGACAACCACATGGCAAAACCTCAACAACAAAAACGAAAACGCCTTAGTACCAAACAGCAGTGGCTTCATGAACAAACACAACCGAAAACAGTGAGTGAGAAAAATTTAAATTCCCCAAATATAGAAATTTCTATTCAGTGGTGAACGCAACTAACAGAGGAGTGAAGAGCAACATTGATTTGCAATGTTAAATGTTATTGTGGTGTGACGTCATCCAGAAACACTGTTTTTCACAGTAACACATTCAGAGACCAGCAGAAACCCTGCAGAGACCTGGCACATACTATATATGAACTTATTTAATATGTGGAGAGTCAGCAAGTCTCACCACTAAACAGTGAGGTGGGCATCACGTGATCCTGATCAACCAGCTGATTGGTAATTGGAAAGACTCGGATGTCCTTTACAGGATTAAGCACACAGAGCACAACTAAAACTGCAGCTACCATGGTGAAATGTTTCCATAGAAACAGCCACCTTATCTGCCTGCTGTTTCCATGGAAACAGTGAAGAGAGCAATGTTGTATCCCGAGTGTGGATGAGTTTATATGTCAGTGACCGTTTCAACCATCACAAACAGTCGAAAGCAGTGTTGTTGTTTCACCTTTTTTATGCCACAAAAACAGCTGGGACACATCCTGTGATGCTACAGCTGCAGATATGTCACACCTCACTTTTATTTCTAAAACATATGTATCTGCTTTCTGTCTTATATGTAAACTTCCATTCAAAAAGAGGTGCTGATGCATCTGAAGCTGTGTGCTAACTGACCCTGACCTGAAGAAGTTCAACACATAAAAATCATATATTATCAATGACAGACTACAATTTATATAGGCTTAGGCTGATTTTAAACTAATTTCAGGCTCATTTTAAGATGATTTAATAATAATAATAATAATAACAATAATAATAATAACAATAATAATAATAATATGAGGCTAATTTAGGGGTATTCCAACTGTAGGTATAGGGAGAAATGTACAGGACCTGGACATATCCATACAGTAGACAAATGTATCAGGGTAAGTATAGCTGCACTGCAGAACATGTTAGAGTACTGCTACACTTTAAACTGCTTATGTCTGTAGTATGTTTCTGCATACAGCAGTTCAAACATGAATATCTGTGTTTGTATTCAGTAGTATAGCTGCTGCTGTCTCTCTGAAACCTGACGTCAGTGGTTTGGTGAATTCTGCAGTATAATGCAGAACAGTGAACAGTGAAGGAGCAGCTCTCCACTTTAAACAACCCACCACCACCCTCCCCTCTCTCCCAACTTAGTACCTGGGCTGAGGGCTCTGAGATGAGGCTCCTCCTCTTCCTGTTTCACACGAAGGAACGTGGTTGGCTGGGGCATTCGGGTGGTTCTAGCCATAAAGTCGAATAAAAGACAACCATTATGAGTGGAAAAAAACAAAGAAAATAAAACACCATTCTACTGTGAGTCCACTGTATTTTCTCTCTACTGTGAGTCTATATTGAACTTAAATATTCAGAATCACTTGTGTATTTGAACAGGTTTTACTCATTGTGGGACCTCACCCTGTTCTCAAGACAGAACTTTCTCATTAAGTCAGTCATTTAGTATCAGGATATAAATGTCCTCTAAAGTGATGGAAACCTTCAATTCAATTCAATCTCATTTATACAGCGCCAACTCACAACAAGAGTCACCTCAAGGCGCTTTATATTCTAAGGTAGACCCTACAGTAATACATACAGAGAAAATCCCAACAATCATATGACCCTCTATGGGCAAGCACTTTGGCAACAGTGGGAAGGAAAAACTCCCTTTTAACAGGAAGAAACCTCTGGCAGAGCCATCTGCCGCGACCGGTTGGGGTGAGGGGAGGAAGACAGGACAAAAGACATGCTGTGGAAGAGAGCCAGAGATTAATTACAAGTATGATTCAATGCAGAGAGGTCTATTAACACATAGTGGTGAGAAAGGTGACTGAAGAAGAAACACTCATTGCATCATGGGAATCCCCCGGCAGCCTACGCCTATTTAGCATAACAAAGGGAGGATTCAGGGTCACCTGATCCAGCCCTAACTATATGCTTCTGCAAAAATTATTCTATTCTATTCTATTCTATTCTATTCTATTCTATTCTATTCTAAAAAGGAAAGTTTTAAGCCTAATCTTAAAAGTAGAGGTAGTGTCAGTCTCCTGAATCCAAACTGGAAGCTGGTTCCATAGAAGAGGGGCCTGAAAACTGAAGGCTCTCCCTCCCATTCTACTATTAAATACTCTAGGAAAAACAAGTAAGCCTGCAGTGCGATAGCGAAGTGCTCTACTGGGGTGATATGGTACTACAAGGTCATTAAGATAAGATGGGGCCTGATTATTTAAGACTTTGTATGTGAGGAGCAGGATTTTGAATTCAATTCTGAATTTAACAGGGAGCCAAAGAAGGGAAGCCAATTTGGGAGAAATCTGCTCTCTCTTTCTAGTCACTGTCAGTACTCTTGCTGCAGCATTTTGGATTAACTGAAGGCTTTTCAGGGAGTTTCTGGACATCCTGATAATAACGAATAACAGTAGTCCAGCCTTACTGTTTCAATGTGGTCAAGTGTGTTTTTAGGTTATATAATCTATCTTATATAACATCTACTCAACCACCACCCACACGCACTGCAAAACATAAACTTTATTCTGAAAATGAGAAAGTTCCTGAAGAAATTTTATTATGCCACTGCATCATCAGTAGCCAACAGGAGCTAACAGGATGTATGAAAAGCCATCAGAAGCCAAGGATTCCTTTCAGGAGGTTGCGAGAAGTATTGGCAGCATAACGTGTGTACCTTGAAATAACGTAAATACAGAGCCAGCTAAAAAGAAGTGACTCAGGCTTGAAATCTCAAAATTATTTTAAAAGGCCAAAGTATTTACAGCCATCCTTTTTACACAGCAATAACCATAAATCAAGTCAATGGGGCAGTCATAGGACAATAATTTGTATAGAAAAAAATATCATGAACCTTCATGAACCCTGATAATTAACTGTAATATTTTTGAGCTTTTATTTTGAAAGTCCAGTATTACTTTGCTAAAATAACTTGAAAGCTGATTTTGTGTTTCAGTGTGAAAGAGGCAACTATAAAAGTGTTACAAGTTATTTTATTATATATTGTGTTTTATTTTGAAAGGTTAACACATTTAAACACTTCCTGTTTGTAAAGTAGTACTCATAAAAGAAGCAGTATGGCATCTTTAGAATGGTGGCAGTTATTGAGGTGCAGAGGTGGCACCGCAGAGAGAACAGCATGTGAAATGTGTCAGTTTATTTGCAATGCCAGATGTAGATGTGATAAAAACACACAGCTTATGAAGACACCTAATTCTAAATTTGCTCAGTGAATTCAGAGATGACTTGGAATTTCCAACTAAAAGGAGTCATGGAATTCCAGCATAAACAAAGCTTCTTCAAACGTTTCCATTTTTGGTGTTTTTTACTGTAGCCTCTGTGGCCAAAATGTTACTGCCTGCACAAAGGGGTTCGATGTGAAATGCTTAAAGAAGGGAGAAACCAGGGGGAAGACAAGGTGGACAGGACCCTATCCTGAAAATGATCAGGCCTTGGTGGACATCAGGCACGGGAAGTGTGAACAGCAGCGCATTTTTCCTTTTGATGTTTGGAACCGATTTGACAGTTTGAAGGTGCCGTTTGGTTTTTGTTAATACATTTTATAAAGTTATAACAAAAATTGTCATAATTTCAGGACCATGGACAGTGCACACTATTTTTTTTTCTATATATAGCCCACTTAAAACAACTGTTGACCAAAGTGCTGTACATTTCAAATAATCAAAAGAGATAAAAACATAGAAAGACATGACAAAATTTAAGCAAAGAAGCATAAAATAGGAAGATTTGAGTAAGAAATAAGACACATAAAAGTAGTACAAACTCATTCTGATTTAAATGCCAAGGAATAAAAGTGGGTTTTCAGACGGGTTTTGAAAGTGTCTAATGTTAGGGAGCTCCTGATGTGAAGGGGCAGTCACAGCAAAGGCCCGATCTCCTCTGTGCTTTAATCTGGACCTTGGAACAGCTAGGAGCATTTGATCTGCAGACCTCAATGATCTTCCAGGAGTGTACCAGTTGAAAAGATCAGAAAGGTATGAGGGTATAAGACTCACAGATTTAGTTTTCAGTGGCAGGTAAATCAGTGAGTCGTCTGCATAACAATGACATGAGATGCCACGTGTTTTTTTTTTGTTTTTTAAATTGCGCCCAAAGGGAGCATATAAATCGAAAAAAGGACTGGGCCAAGACTGGAACCCTGGGGAACCCCGAAAGACAGTGAGGTTTTTGAGGATGATGTATCCCTCAATCCCCCAATTCACCATAAACTCATGAGCTGCGCTCCATTTTTTATTTGCGGGCCTACACAAATTCAGCTGCATGCACTATGACAATATGTAATATATAGATCACAAATATACATACGCACAACTCCCTCATGAAATCTCTCAAATCCACTTTTTCTCACTAAACAAATCCAACAGAACTGTCACTATAGGCCTACATTTAATGTCCACATGTATATTCTTTATACATTTATATGCTCTTCTGATTACAATGTAACAAGTTGCACCTGTCCTATTAGTAAATTACCTGCAATTAAACAGCGTCTATTGGTTTGTAAACTAGCACTAGACTCTTGTGAGATTGGGCATGTCCAACTCAAATGAACTTTTATAAATCACCCATAAAACTACTCACACCAGCGCTATTTTGCCCCATTTAGGTTATCTGGCTCTTTGTGTCAACCATAAGACTGGGATTATACTTTCTATGTCTGCAACTCTGCTAGGGTCCGCTCAGGTCAGTGTGACATAAATTTCATTATGACATATTCAGCATCAGAGTCAGTGCGGATGTCTGTGTGCCTCCCTGATTTTGTGAGTGCACAGACTTGACTGCAGAAAATTTTTAAAGCCAGATAAAGAGACAGCTGGAAATAGGGGTTGAATGGTCTAATAAACCTGATTTATAATAGTGTGGCTCAATGCTATTCTATTAGCACAGTTAATGATGAGAATAAGAAATCTGACCAATAATATATAGTGTGTCTCAGTGCTATTCATAGTTTTCAGTCACATGACCAACCTGCTACCCTGGCGGGCAAATCATTATTCCGTCATGATAGCCAATCGTAGACCGTACTGCAGGACAGATGTGCGAGGAAAAACAAAGATGTGAAGAGAAACTGATCTATGTTCTGCCCTAGCAGCTTTATTTAAATCTCTAGAAATATTTGTTTAAATTACTGATAGAAATGATAACAATAAGCAGAATAATAAATCAAATGAATAATATGTAGTGTGCCTCAACGCTGCCATACTCCACTAGAAAATTCCTTAAGAAGCTTTAAGTTTGCTTTGTAACTATAATAAATCTGACGAATAATAAACAGTGTGCCTCAATGCTATTGCACTGGCAAATTCAATTATTATAAACCTGACAAATAGTTGTGCACATCATTTATATTACACACAATTATTGGCACACTCAATAACAATAATAATAATAATAATAAATCTGATGAGACTTGCTACTGCAATGCCACACTCAGTTAGGTGACAGAGTGCGACAGGCAGTAAGGGATCGAGATATGTCTGAGTAATGTCCCTGATTATGGGCTAATTTTAGGGCCACTTCTCTTACAGACACTTAACAGGCAGACAGAATCTTGCCTCATCTTCTCACTCTCACCTGTCTGTCAGCCTTCTTCTCTTGCCAAGAGGAACCAGCAGTTCCTCGTCTCTGGGCTCTGCCTTCTGAAAGCTTGTGCTGTTTAACAGACAGAGACGAACAGAAACCATGTAAACACTATTTGTTTTTCAGACTTATTTGCAGGAAAAAATAATGACAAGCTGTTATTCTTCTGGAATAATAGAAATAACAGAGATCCTCTTACTGTAGATGTAATTTCCCATTCTATGTATGTTTACATGCTTGGAGAAGCTCTGTTTTCACATTTAACAGTGCAAGATCCACAATAAAAGCATTTCCTCCACCAGTCTACAGTTACCTGTCTGACTGGTTGCCATGCTGGCGCACGGTGACAGGTATGAGGGTAATGACTCGTTCTCCTCCCAGCCTATCAGGAAGCACCATCTCCTTACGCATGTTAATGTCAGAATATGGACAGCCGAAGGCACTAGGTGACAGAGTTAGACAAACATTTAACAAAAGAGAAACACAAACACCGAGAAATTACAACCAAGTAAACACGAATCACCAACAACAGAAACAACTCACAAAACAAGTCAGCAAGCAGAAGCATTACAGAAATATCACTCCTCTGTATTTAGTCATAGGCAGGTACGCAGCATTTTGAAGAAGCTGGAGGCGTGACAGAACTGGCCAAGTCTAACACAAAAATGTGTTACAGTAATCCAACTGAGACGTGTATTACTATCACAGTTGCTGCTGGGTCTAAAACCCAACATTTCAGTCTTCTTTTGATTCAAATTTTCAGCAAGACATTCAATAAGTGGTTTAATTGAGATCCTTCTGCTTAAAGGTATGCTTTCTAAAAATGGATCCCAAAGGAAGGAAATAAAGTGAGAAAAGCAGTGGGGCTAAAATTGGCAAATTTATCAATGAAAAAGTACATAAATGTATTTCACATATCAGACGAGGCTTCTAAACAGAAAGACCATGAGGCATCAGGGACAGAGTCAATGGTCTTACGTGGGTTATGACAGTCGGATGAAATAATTCTTGATAAGGTCTTTTTAGCAGTGTTAAAGATGGCAACTGTCTTTTAAGATTTGAAGTGACACCTGGAGCTTGTCCTTCTTTGGCCTGTGTTCAGCTCTGCGACACTCCCGTCTGGTTGCACGAGTTCTATCATTATCTACCAAATTTTTGGTTAGGGATCTGTGGGGTGGGCTAGAAAGGTACTTGTGATTTCTTTGTGTAACAGGTATCTGTGGTTTGTGAGACCGGTTTCTGTCACACTTAAAAGGTAAATGTTCCTGTGATGGTTGTCTGAGGTAGGTACCTGTAGATGTAAGGGAAGTAACTGTAGTGTTTTGTGTGAGACGGCTACCTGTGGTGTCCAGTGTATTTGGCTCCTTTGATGTGTCCGACTCCTCTGCAGCCTGCAGTAGGACATACTCCCTGAGAGGGGGAGGGCAGGTGGGACAAACCTGTCTCGCACACATGATAACAATGAGTGAATCTGTCCTGCTATAACTGTCCTTCTGAAATGTAATACTCTCTGACCTGTCTGTCTGACTAGTCTGTCTCTCTCTGACCTGTATGTCTGACCTGGGGGGGGTTCCAGTGGATGTCCAGTGCGCTGACACCAGCCAACAGGATGCAGGTCGCAGAGGTCGCTGTCACACCACACATCGAATTGTGTCGACCACCCATCATAATGAATCTGCAGACACACACCTCGTTAAATACTTCCTGGCATAAAACGTGCACACTTGGCTATTGAGGTTTCTCATGTCATGTCATGCGCGTGAGAGTGCTTGCCGTATTGGATGTGCGCTAGGGAAAAATGTGTACTCCCTGACTTGTTGCCAGTGGTTCTGGGAGGTTGCTGGCTCCTTCTGGGTGAAATTGGGTACATAGAAAGTGCTGCAGCAAAAACCTAATAACGATTGCTTTAGGTGTTAGCAAATTGCCAGTTTGCTTGTATCTTGATGCATAAACTTTTCTGGAAGGTTGACTGTAGTTTTTCATGTTTGTATGCAAATACTAACTACTAGCCAAGCAATAGCACAACTTGAAAAATGCAACGCAAACTGGAAATGGACAAAATAAAATCTGTGTCTTAACAGGGGGTTATATGACTGGTTTATAGGCCCGATTCACTTGGATTTTGCAGCTGTTTTCACAGTGATTCAACCTCCAGAAACCACTCACAACCCGTTAAGGAGTATTTATTTTTCTCCTCACTAACTCATGACTGGTTGCTGTCAGATATTCGTAGACTGGTCTCTGTGACTGGAGTCTTATTCACTAGGTCCTATATTCTGACCATGATTGTCACATGTCCAAAATGGCAGACGAGTTAACGATTATCATTACATTACACTACACACACAGATACACATTACCTTCACCCTGTAGTCCTCTGTGTCTGTTACTGTGGCAACACGTATCAGCATAGGATTTCTCCTGTCAACTGCCTCAAGCTTATGGTTCACCTGGAAACCATGCGGCGCTCTCTGTTGGACAAAAGTACAGGGAAAGCTCTAAGATACCAGAAACAGCTTTCCGATTGGCTTCCTGAGCCTCCCCAATCCTCACCAGAGTAAAGGCTGAAATAGGAGCAGCAGTAGAACCGGTCTCCTGAAGGTATTCCTCCCACACAAAGTTTTCAGGGTTGGGGTGACCTGAAAAATAAAGTACTACAAAGTTTTACAGAGGAATACAATATGGAAATTTATTCTGTACAGGGTGTGTCGTCAATTAGCAGCAGGTTAATTTGTGCTGCGAGATGCTCATGGAGTGCAGTCAGCTTCTTCAGCCAGTAGGCGTGAATCATGTCAGGGCCTGGTCATCTTCAGCTCTTCATACTGGAGACCCTTTCTTGGATGTCTGCCACTGTGATGGTTACTGAACCCTGCTGCTGTGGTCTGCTCTTAGATCCACTAGCCACTGAGCATTGGCCATTATGGGTTGCGTCCTTGTCCCATATGCTCTTCCAGTATTGCTCAGTCTCCAGCCTTGGTGATGCTGTTCTCATATTGTTCCCCTGCCACTGAGAGTACACCTTGGATGGCTCTGGCTCCGATAGTTGGCTAACCTCCCTCCATGCCACCTTGATTTTGGCCTCTAGTCTCCTGCTCCTTGTGGCTGTTCAACTTGTAACCAAGCATCTCACTGATCACTGCTACCAGAGTGTAGATCAGCTGGTTGGTTTCGGTAATGGTCGCAGTAGGTATTGTCCATAGTGCTGCATTCACATCACCTAGTAGATCTTCAGAGGGTACTTCACGTAATCTTGGTAACAGGCTACGGAGGGTCCAGGTTTCAAGCTTCACCGTGATCCTGTCTTTCATGTCAGTTTCTCTTGAACTCACCGCTTCCTTCCTCCATCGCACTTGGGGCTTAGTACCCAATGTCAGGTACCCTGACCTGTCATCCTGGCTCCCCCTTGCCGTAGCATTTGCGTTGTACCTCATCAATCTCTAGCCGATCAATTCCTTCTTCCAAATTTTGGAGTACTGAGCTACTAGTTGTTTCGCCGTCAGTCTGGATGCTGGGTATCGATGGGTGAGCGTGTGTGTGTTTGTTCTTCGACTGTCGTTCTATTGTAATGTAAGTACATAAGCACAGAGTTTAGAAGGACTGCATACCCTGTGGCGCAGTAAGAGGTCGTCCCTGTTCTTCACACCAGCCCACCGGATGGATGTATGGACTGCTACTGTCACACCTGGTGGATAAGTACAACCATCAATCCTTTTACCCGGTTTGAAAAATGTTAAACAATAAATATCAGGTGACATGCAGACCAAGCAATCTGAATGAAACAGCTCCAACACTACAACCTAAACAAACAACACTACAACCTAAACAAACAACACTATAACCTAAAAAAACTGAAAACAGAAAAAGACTGTCATCCTTCTGTCTCACCAGTAATCGTATGTGTCATCCCAGTTGTCAAAGTGAACAAGGAAGCGGTCATCGATGACATCAGCAACAGAGGCGACACAGACAAGTCCAGGATTCTTTCTGTCGACTGCCTCCAATTTCATCCCCACCCTGAACCCACATCCCTAAAAGACAGGCAGGGGATAGACAGATACTCTTGTCTGTTTGACCACGTATCTTGACTGCAGTGCATCAGGTGAACAGAAAAGTTGGACAGACAGACTGTATACTGACTCCAGTGCGACAGGTGAACAGGGCTGGTGGTGCAGACTGAGAGTCTGTGGACTGAAGGTACTGCTGCCAGTCAAACTCTGTCTCACTGTGACCTGTAGACAAACAGACAGGTGTGGTAACCCATGCCATGTAGTTACCTCTGAAGGGACTGGTCCACTTGTTTTTTACCTTTAGGTGGATGAAGCTTGTGGTTGTGCTCTTTACACCAGCCTGCTGGTCTAATATTTGGCGAATCTGCATTTACCCAGAAGTCATAACACTCTGAGTACCCATCAATATGAAGGCGTAGCCGACAGCCAATCACCTGATAGAGACAGGAGGGCAATGAGACTAGATCCAAAAGGGAATGTGTATGTGAATGTGAGTGACAATTTTACCTCTGCAACGGTCACCACACAAAACATTGAGGGGTGCATTGGGTCAATGCCTTCCAACTTCATCCCAACTTTAAAACCAGTTTTTCTACTAGGAAAGGTCTGGGACTGAGAGTCAGGTAAAAGAGGCAGAGACAGGTTAGAGAGAGTCAGGCAGAGATTTTCTTTTTTTTTACTTTGAAATATTTTAAAGGTATTTATTAAAAACTAGACAATTTGCACAACAATTCAGACAGCATAACAAACTTGCTAACCATTATTTAAAGATAACAATTGTTCTTTAACATTTTGCTTTTGAGTTCCAGCAGTAGTAATACAGATTGCAGTGCAAAATTACACTGGGTTTTCAGCAGGAAATGCATTTTCTGGTTATTTTTCCTATTTTTGGAACCCTATCTATACCTGAAAAACTAATACCCAAATACTATTATTTATAATTCTCCCTTTTAGATTTGTGCGTTAAAGGGAAAAATGTTTATGTGAGTGCGGTGAGACTGTGGATTTGAACAAGTCAAACACCTTGGAACTGTTAAGTCTATAAAAGAGGCTAAAAGGGTGAGTGTGTTTTTGTAGCTAGAGGGTGGTGAGGCATTCGGTGGATCTTTGAGCCAAAGAGAAAAAAGGTCATCACTTAAAGTATTGTCTGGGGACCGGCAGCACAGTGGTGCAGTGGTTAACTGTGTTGCCTCACAGCAAGAAGGTCCAGAGTTCACCTCCACCTCCTGGGACGGACCTTCCTATGTGGAGTATGCATGTTCTCCCCTGTGTTTGCATCTGTTCCAGGGCTCCAGGGCACATGTGACCTAATTGACCTGAAGCTTCAGGTCACACTGGTGTGACCAGCCATTCGAGTAAAAAAAAAAAAAAAACTCCACAACTCTGAAAGTCTCCATGTGGTCAACAACAGACACAAAATGATGCCCATATTGTGGTCTAAACCAATCAGAGATAGTCAAGGGCAGGACCTCTCTGATTGGCCGTGTTCCAGATATTCCTGTAGGCCTACGTGTATGTACGTTTGAAAGTGCAGGGGGATAGAGAGAGGTGAGTAGCCTAGGCCCGATAGAAGTGGATGTAGCTGTGGGTAATGAGAAAAGATGAAAAGAACGATTGATAACGTTTTCGTTAAGTTATGGCCTGATCCGTCTGAAATTCATAGCTGATATCACTCTGATACGGAGCTGTCGACCTCTCAGGTTATGTCTAACACTGGTCCGGAGACGGCATCAGATAACAAGCCACATATGATCGACTGCGAGCCAGAGCCCACTGAAAGTAAAAGGGAAAGTGTATACATTTCGAAGAGAGTGGCTTGACCAGTTTCCCTGGCTAAGATACAGTAAAGCTGACAACATGACGCACTGCATTTACTGTGGTGAGTGTGGAAAGACCATGGCTGGCAATACTGCACTTGTGACTGGTGCTAATACGTTTTGAACTGAAATGCTGAAAAAGCACAGTGTATCCAGAAAACACAATATATGCCGCGATAAATGTACTGCCCAAGTGTCCCCCAAACAGGTCATCAGAGGAGGCCGAGATCATGATAAAGTTAACATTGCCTACGATATTCCCAAAGAAGAAGTTCCGTTCCGTTCACTAAGTTCAAGTCCGAAATAATTTTTCACAAGACAAATGGCTTGAACGTAAACCCCACGTACAGTAATGATGTGGCGTACGCCCAGTTTATAGGTAAGATAAGATATCAAGCTGTTCAGATGTTCAGATATTGAGATGTCCAGTTTGAAGCCTTTGAGACACTTTAATTTAGATTTTCTTTTTATTTAATATATCTTGAGATGTTTTAAGTTTAAATTTCAGCTCAGTGAAGCACTTTAAGCACAAGCACTTTTTCAGTAACTTATCTCTCTTGTAGAACTGTGCTCCAAATAAAGAACTTTGTGTTGACGAGATTGTTAGTTAATCCTTTACAAATCAATATTGTCTGTATTGACAGCAATTTTTTTTAAAAAGTGAACATGTAAAACTGCGGTGTTAAGCGATGCAGTTGAAAAATTTGGGTGCACCTAGGAAAAAAAAGTTAGGCGCACCAGTGCAACCGTGGCAAAAAGTTAGTCTAGAGCCCTGTGTTCTCCCCGGCTTCCTCCCACAGCCTCTCTCTGTGTTAGCCCTGAGACAGACTGGCGATCTGTCCAGGGTGTACTCTGCCTCTTGCCCTATGTTAGCTGGAATAGGTTCCAGCCCCTCCTTGATGAGGATAAGAAGAAGAAAATGGATGGATGGATTTTCTGGTGATTGTTTATTTATTTTGAATTTTCAGTTGTGTTCAGGTATTCTAGTAATTATCAGATGGTGTCTCATGCTGTGTATTAGGAAATACAACACTGTTATTTTAATTAGCATGTTTTCTTTTTGACAGTTTTAGCTTGTTCAGTTAAAGGTTCAACAGTTGACTACAGTTATACTTGCATTTTCTATTATTTGAATTTGGATCCGTGGAAATTCTAGATTATTACAGAATTCTTTGCATTTTTCATGTATTAGTATTAATAAATCCAGTTTTCTGTTAATGCTTGTTGAGAGACTAACTTCTATTTCAGCCGTCTGTAGGTTCTTGGTGTAAGTGGACAGATCCAGCTTCAACTGTTTTAGATGTTTTGGCTCTGTAATGTTATTTTATTTGTTTTAGTAGTGGCCAATAAAATCCTCTCGGTCTGTTAAATTCACCACTGTGCTATTTAATTCCTCAGTGTTCTCTAATTGTTTTTACGTGTAGTATTGCCTGAGTTAATGGAATGAAGTTCAGTTCATTCAAAAGTGAGAAGCTAGCTGATGCTGTTGTTGCTACTGTCCCCAAAATAGCACATTCTCTCTCTTTCTCCCTCCTCTTTACTCTGGCTTCCTCTCACAGTCTAAAAACATGTACGTTAGCTTTATTAGTGATTCTAAATTGGCAATGGACAGGAGGCACATAGTGAGGTAGATAGTTACCTCTGTAAAGACTGTGAGCGGAGCAGCTTCAGCCTTCTGCTCAGTTAGGTACTGCTGCCAGGACCAGGACCGCCTCTTCACATTCACTGAGGATCACAGGTAATCACATCACTGCTCCAATTACTCCGTTTCATTTCTGCTTCAGTGACAACTGTGACATTCCTGCTAAAGGCGTTCAAGAAGGCCAAAAGCAGGCAACCTCTTCTAGTTTCTGAAATTTTAGATATTTAATGGCACTATGTGGACTTTATTCATATTTTAAATGACTGAGCTGTGTATTGTACTACTACTTCTACATTGTACTAATTTTGTTTTGTTTTTTTGCAACAGCTGTATTTTTACTTATTTGGGTCGTTTATTTATTTGTAATTTTCTTTCTTATGTATCAAGCTCCCTCTTTCATTCACTTACCTCATTTAGGTATCTATTTTGATTGGTCTTTTTATTTGCAAAGATGAGTATGAGTCAAAACAACTTAGTTTATATGTAGCTATATACACACACATATACACACACAGTGGTGTGAAAAAGTGATTGCCACCTAAACCTAACAACTGGTTGGGCCACCCTTAGCAGCAAAAGCTGCAATCAAGCATTTGCAATAACTGGCAATGAGTCTTTTACAGCACTGTGGAGGAATTTCATCTTTTCAGCCCCACTGGAGGGTTTTCAAGTATGGACCACCTTTTTAAGGTCACGCCACAGCATCTCAATCGGATTTGGGTCGGGACCTGACTTTGGGTCAGGATAGGCCACTCGTTTTGCTTTTCTTAAGCTATTCAGAGATGGACTTGCTGGTATGTTTTGGATCATTGTCTGCTGCAGTACCCAAGTGCGTTTCACCTTCAGGTCATGAACAGATGTCCCGACATTCTCCTTCATAATGTTTTGGTAGACAGCAGAAATCATCGCTTCATTTACCACAGCAAGTCTTCCACGTCCTGAGGCCGCAATCACTTTTTCACACAGGGCCATAAGTTTGGAATTTTTTCCCCTTAATAATGAACACCTTCATTACAGAAACTGCATTTTGTGTTTACTTGTGTTATTTTTGTCTAATATGTAAATCTGTTTGATGATCTGAAACATTTAAGTGTGACAAACATACAAAAAATCAGGAAGGGGCCAAACACTTTTTCATACCACCATATATATTTATTTATATGTATATAGAGATCTAACACCTACATTTAGAATCTGCATTTTATGTTTCCTTGTGTTATTTTTGTCTAATATTTAAATCTGTTTGATAAGCATTTAAGTGTGACAAACCCTTTTTCACACCACTGTGTGTGTGTGTGTGTGTGTGTACATATATATTTATACACACACACACGACCAATACAAGGTGCTGTGGCTCTGTGAACATGACAATGTTCGTGGCAATATGTCTGAGGTATTATCTTTAAGCGCAACACATATTGATAGTGACTGTTTTAATGTTTAATGTTAACGTTATTATAAAAATAAACTGTAACCCATTTTTATAAGAAATGTTAATTACTTATTAATTAAAAGCTAAACTTTTAACAGTGTAGGAAGCTATGGCACCTTGCATATGCTCATCAATACAGTTTTTATTTACTAGTAGCAAAATGCCACCTTTTGAGCAGTTTTTGTCAGGCCTACATCGCTACAAATACATCGATACAAATACTAGTGAATATTAATTTAAATACGGGCGTCATACATTAAATGTACATATAGACATATGTAAATACATAAGCTACACTTATTATAGTAAGATGATGAATTAACAGTAAAATTTATTACATTTATATAATATATAACCATTTATACTTCTATGGTTATATGATACAGTGGTCCCTCGCTATAACGCGGTTCACCTTTCGCGGCCTCGCTGTTTCGCAGATTTTTTTAAAAATTTTGCATGCTTTTTTAAAAAAAATTGTGTTCTGCGTCCTGATCAGCTGTAGACCATTGTCAATCAATCTCCTCCGTGCCGTGTCTCCTGTACAGTACAGAATGCGTTCAACTTGTCAAATTTACATTAAATCTTTGATCGCTAGCAGTGTGACTCTGAAGTGCTGTACTGTATGTTTGTAAGTTTTCTCCCCAACAAACACAACAATGTTGATGAAACATTTTGCACCATCAAAGGCACCTGCGGTAGATCCCAAAAGGCAGAGGACGATGCTAATCATCACACAAAAAGTTGGACTTCTGGACATGCTAAAGGAAGGTAGACGTTACCGTATTTTGCGGACCATAAGGCACATCAGATTATAAGGCGCATTAAGCGAAACTAAACAGTCAGATAAGTCAAACTTTACTCAACTCATTCTTCTTGCTTCCTCTACTTCCGTACCATGGATTCATTAATGTTGAATTCTCTGGCAGCTGCTCTATTCCCATGTTCTGTACCTGAAAACAGGGCTTGATCTTTGGTTTCATTCTATAATACTGGACTTATTTTTCTATGAAGGTTTGAACTTTGAGAGTGTTTAAACAAGAGAGAAAAGTGTGAAAATGTTCATGCCTGTCTGAGAAAAGTGTATAAAGTGTGTAGTGAGGGGTTTTACAGCCTTAAAACATCTATAATAATTGTAAAAAA